>OMNV01009125.1:0-55652 GCA_900303265.1 Brotula barbata | reverse complement strand
CCCCCCCCCCCCAAAACTCAAATAACTAAAAGCTTAAGGCAGCAGTTGAGAGCAAAGAAACATATGATAAAGTCTACTTTACTGGGTGGAACTGATTCATTTAAAATCCCATGGTGATTGGAGAATGAAAGCAAAAATAAGCTACCAATATACAGGCCCAGACAGAGCTGGCCTTCTGCTGTGGTTCAACTTCGTGTGTCTTCCAACACGTGTTAATAACAGGAAATAGTACAGCAAGTCACATGGCTTCCACATGTCAATCTATGTTGTCTGATTCTCAGTGGAATATTGCTGAATAACAACGAGCACTTTTGCATTTATGAGGTCTGGAACCACACAACTAAAAGGTTTTTACTGTTTGGAAATTATACCAAATCTGACATCCTATTTCAAACAAAGATGATCCAATACAAAATAATTCAACTATCCTGACCTCAGGACATAATCAGATACTTGTCAAGTATTGTCTTATATTGATTAGATTATGTTCATCTTGATTATCTACATTATCTTTGAATAGGTGCAGACAGAACTGTCTTTAAACATTATCTGCAAAACACTTGCTCCTGAATCTCTGTGTTTTAGACAACAATCAGTGTCCCATTAACATGGATGATATGGATGAAGTCCTGCTCCCTTATCTTTACATTTTATTTAAATCTTTATACACCATTAGGTCCTGCAACGTATGACTTTTGGTTTCATTTCTCACACACTAATCTGACCATTTTTTACTGGCCATGTGTGTCCTTTGTTCAGCCTGCTAATCATTCTGCAAAACTTCTAAATGAGGGTGGTGACAACCCATTCTTCATGACTGAGTTAGGCTGTGGGATGTGATCAAAGATCAGTGCTTCATGAGAGCAGTCTTGAAAGACTTGTCTAAACATAAATTACATTCAAAGCTTAATCTTCCAATTCTTCCAGTAATACCAGACAGAGCACTGGCATCCACCGAATGCCACATAGCTTGTACAGGAGTCACCCTGAGAAGCCACTGACCTACTAGGCTTGGGTGGATATTTCTGTCTTGAGTCACCCCTGTCCTCCAGAAATTAGGGCCCTGGTCTGGCCCAGCTAGTCCTGCCTGCCACTATGTGGTTTCCAGGTTTTGAGTGATGAAAGAACTCAGCCCTAGTAACGTTCACTATCAGGACTAAGGCGTAGGCAATGCTCTTACACACTGTAAACTTGTGTCTTAAAATAGCTACTGGATTAACAACAATCAGGGGACAGATGCCATAGAGCAGACTTGGCCACGAGGGAGGACTCGCTAGCCAAACATTAAATGAACCAATTATGCTAGCAGGGAGCTGTCTAGCCTAAATCTTCTGCTGACAGGAGGGGATACAGCCAATGAAAAGTACATTCACAAAACATAAAATAGAAATGATTTGGGTGTCAAATGAAGAAAGAATCCTTGCTGTGGAAGGAAATCTAGAGTACACAGGAAAGATGTTGAGGAAACTTCACGTCAATAATAGGGTACAATGTTTCTATGACTCAATCAAAGTAGGGCAAAACTAATTAGGCTGTTGTACCAGCGTGTAGCATAGAAAAGGGACAGGAGAAGAGGCCTAAGGGGAGACTGTAATGAGGTCACAACCTCCCTATCCTGCTCTTTGAAAATTCATTTGCATACTCGGCTTCTCTGTTAGTTGGCGTGTGTGTCTGTGTGGCATCATGTTGTACCGTCATATGAATGTGAATATTGTTTTAATATTGTACGGGGTTCTTTAACATTCAGTCTTAATCTTAATCCACACCTCATCATTCCATACATTTCACTCATCCTTGTTGTCCAGGATGTGGTTTACAGTCTGCGACTCAACAGGTTAGAATCCCATGCATCACCATAACCACACGAGACCTACGAGACTTTGAGTCATGAATCTGTAGACAGCTCCTCCTGCATGCTTCTGCATTGAACATTTAATTTCCATGGTCCAGAGTCTCGCCAACCCATTTTTGTGTTAACTAATCCAACTAACAATCCAATTAAATAGCACAGGTGAATCCAAATCTCTCTGCTGTAGCACTTCCTCATGTGATGAAGCTGTTGTCAAGGCAAAGGACATCACAAAACCATCTCCATGGAGCCAGGGAGTGTCAGTTGACTGAACAGTGAGACATCCTACAGTATGAAAACAACACATATCCCGGAGTTTCACACAGCTCAACCATGTTTGTTTGGGCAAAATATAATACACAGGCCACCCTACGATGGACACTAAGGCTACATTCATAACGGACTAAAGCCGGACTGGTTTCTTGAAGGGAAATGTTTCTGTACCTGCAGGGCATTCTGCTCTGATTTCCAGTCAATTTTAGACATTGCAACACTCCAGTGGATTAAGGGGGTGAACTTGAGACGTTGTGAATCACTGTGAATCACTTCCCGCAGCAGAAACATGCCTGGAGGAGTCGTCCTCTGCTAGCATCATGGTTGTTTTAACTCTTCTATATTAGCTGTCCGATAATGGAAGCGTAACATCCGCCGACTAGCTCTGCTTTTTTTTCTTTTTTTTCTAGCCGTTCGTTGCATTAAATCCTCCAGCTGAACACTCTAACTCTTTTCCCTGCAAACACTACCGCGGAAACGACGCCGTTTCCGTTAGATTAACGTCAAGCGGACAGTTTCGCGAACTCACCCAAAGCTCCGTGCCCCAGTCCATGTTGAGCTCGTAGCCTCGGACGTGTGTCTTTCCCGAATACAAAGAACTTCTCCAAAGTTATCCCAGCAGCAGCAGCAGCAGCAGCAGCAGCAGCAGCTCCGAGAACGGACGGACGGCTCCAGATTTAAATCAATCCTAACCTGGACGACGCTCCGTTTTGATTCCTCTTAACACTTAAAATGAGCCCGCAGCATTATTAGATATTTCACTTTGGCTGGCATTGGTTCGTCCAGTTTGTCCAAATATTTTTCATAGCGAAGGGAAGAGGGATAAACTAGCTTTCATATCCGCGTCACTCCCAAATCCTAAACCTTAAAGGGGCAGCAGCGCATCGAGGAATTCTCCACCACGGTTCGCAGCTTTCTGTTCTTGTTTTAAATCATATTTCGTTTTTGTTCTGACCTCTTCATCTTTCAAGTAACCTCCAATAAGTTTATGAAGTTTTACATTTCAATTTAATTCAATGGTTTCCAAAGAGACCAAATAAAACGGGGTGCATTCTGGGGAAATTTTGTATGATACCAAACACACGAGAAATAAAGAGAATTTAAGGAAAATGTTGTTTTTTCACATCTTGGAAAACTAAGGGTCTTTGCAATGAATTTTAGAATATTTTTTATCACAACTTCTGTACAAACTCTTCAAAACCCTTTCTACATTGTGCACACAATTAATAATCAGTTACCAATGAGAAAATACAGATTAAATATACACAAAATCCTTTGCATAATCCTAAACTGTTTGCATTGAACATACTCAATCATTTACTGTATTTGTGTTTAATGGGAAAAACTCCGAACCCAATAGATCCATTGTCATAAATAGTGAAATGCACACAGATATCAAATTCATAAAGATGCATTCATACAACAGAATAATAAAAATTTCAAGGGAAATAAAAAAAAATCTTAAAAAGATAATGGTTACTATAATGGATTTAGGATTTTTGTTGATCTTGCAATTATTTTGATATTTAAAGCCTCTAATTTCTAATGTGGAAAGGCCCATTAAATATAGCCAAAGTCCTTAAAATAACCCTGAACTGTTTGCCTTAAAATCACCATGTCATTTACCAGTGTTTAAGGGGTTAAACTGGACCACCCATGTTCAAACCCTGTATGGATTACAATATGGCTCTGGTGGAGTGTATTCGAGTAAAACATCAAGCTCCTGTTATTTTGTGCAGCAGTGTATTTATGCATGTGGATCTATGCAGGAGTTACACTGACACGTGTTCTGCAAGAGATGCTTCTCAAATTATCTATCGAGACCACCCTTTTCTAAAAAATCCCCAGATGGTCAGAATGTAATGTCAGTTGAACATCACTGAACACAAACTCTCAGTTTACTCGCAGCACAGTTAACATGTCAAGCAAGAGCATTAAAAGAAATGAAATAAAGAAGACAGAAAGAAAGAAAGAAAGAAAGAATAATTAAAATGTTTAAAAAACATACATATTGAGGTTAAAAATATTGTTTTGTTACAATTTGTTGTTACTGTGAAAATATAAAACAGTCAGGAATGCACTGGTCAGAAATATGTCATAAAGCACCACTGATTGATTAATGGTGATTTTAAAACATTTTTAAAATGTAAAATCTGATCATATACATACAAGTATGGCTTTTTTGTGTAAAATGCAGACTTCAGAGAAAACAATAACAATAGCAAATCTTGGTTATAAACAGTTTCTATTAATTAAATTACCACTCCTGTAGTTTGAGGTCATTTATTCAGTCATATGTCTGTCATGGCGACAGCATTCTGGGCTCTGAGGAAGTTATAATCTCCATGTCTTGTACTCCACTTCTTGTATATTATCCATAAGATGGGGAGGCAGATGACCAATGATACAATGACAGCTATCAAAATATATTTAGAAGAGATTGTACTGGCTTGCACTGTATCTGTAAGACAAGATAAAGCAAAATTAAGTGAAATATGTTTTCTCAATTTTCGAGGTTATTAAACAATACTTGCAACCTATTTATGTAACACCCTATCGTATGACGCAGATGATCATTAGCAATACCTTTGATAGTCAGCGTGACAGAATTTGTCGCAGTCCCAACTTTATTCCTGGCAAGGCAGATGTAAACCCCAGCATTGGTAGACGTGGCTCCTGTGATGTTGATAGTCTTTTGGCGCCACCTGGTGGTCAAATTTACGTTAATGGCAGATGTGTAGTTCCAGTGGAGCTCGGGGGACGGGTTGCCCTCAGCTGTGCAGACCAGAAACGCATCTCCATTCGTGGGCACCACCTGTGAGTAATCTTCCCGCTGGAATTCTGGGGCGTCTGCAAAGGAAAGATCGAGGTTTAAAAGCTGTAAAAAAAAAAAAAAACTAAAAAAAAACAGAAAAACCCTAAGCATACAATGCCTAATTTTGACACCACAAATTCAGAAACTTACACAAAACATCAACATGCAGTGTACAGTTGGCCGTTCCATGTTTGTTTCTTGCTGTCAAGAAGTAGTCCCCACTATCATGCCGTGTCCATTGTTTTGACAGAGCCGCCTCCTGTCTATCTTTAAACCAGGTGATGAGAGGATCAGGGCTTCCATTTGCTTCACACTGAGGTTGTTGCTCACTGTTCTCTTTAACCTCAAAGTGACCAAGACAGGATAACGAAGGGCCATCTGTGAACATAGTGTGAAAACATTCCTGATTATATAGTGTATGACATGCGGTGCATATTGGAATTTTGGAAAATGATAGCGAGCAACGGATTTAATGATGTACTCACATTCCACAGTAATCTTGACAGAGGTGTTTGTCCTATCAAGGATATTTGCAGCTTCAAATATGTACGTTCCTGAGGCAGTCCTGTCTAGTAGAACAGTGGCATTGCTCTGTGTCTCCTGATAGTACCACTGAACAGAGGGTTTAGGGTTTCCATCCACATGGCAGGGCACCATGTCCAAACTGAAGGTGTTCTCCGCATCAGAGTGATGTACTGGGCATGCAATCAGTGGTACATCTACAAATTCATATCAGCACAAGTTAATCAATTGAGATGAGGTTAATCAACAGAGAATAATGATGCTGCCTTTGGAAAACATAAAGAATAACAAGAACAGACAATGGAAAACTCACAGAGCACATTAGCGATGTAAGGTTCTGATGTTTTCGTGGGCTTGACCTCTGGTCCTTCTGGTCCTAAGTCCAGCTGAGCCTCACATCTGAACTTAGCTTTGTTGTCCTTTCTCTTAGGAGTGATTCTCAAAAAAGAGGTCACATTTATCGGCGCCTCACTGGCAATCTGAAAAGGGACAGTCTTCACAATTTTACTATCTTCGTACCAGTTCACTGTGAGATTTTGGACAGGAGTCACGCTGTTGATGCTGCACTTCAGGTGGTATTCAGTGTTCTCCATTAGTGGGCCAGTGTGATTCAGCAGAGCCATGGACACAATGTCTGGGAGCTCTGTTAATGAAACAATGGCAAAAATTAAATATTAAAAATTGCCATCACAATATGAAACTCGCAATATGAACAGTATTTGTACATGTACAATTTTTCTATGTACAACCATGTTAGTAGACTGTGAAAATGCAGACTTTAGATCTTCTCAGCTGTATTATTTTGGTAATCATATCGTCCATATTTGTTATACGTTTACAATGGCACAGTAGAGTTTGTTTAGGATAAAAGAGTGATGTTTGCCTTCCAGAGACATGAGTCATCATTGCTTAGAATTACTGGCAGGTGTAATGTAACAAAAAAATCCCTTGACGTGAATCAGTTTTTTTGACTCAGAAAATTAAGGGAATGAAACACATAATAATAAAATAAGCAAATAACAATTCAACCGAAACTAGAAATTGATAAATATTTCCATGTATACAATTACAAGATACATATATTTCTTATTGCGTTGTATTGACTTACTATAAATAGTGATGTCGAGTCTCTTCATACACTGTGTCTCTTTATCCAACGCCTCATCAAATTTAGTTATGTAGCACATAGGTTTTATCTGCCATTGGTCCACCTTTTCAACATTCCAAAAGACTTCTGTCTCTTGCACAGGTCCTACACCTCCAATTGCAGACTCCCAGCCCATTAAACTATGATCTGTAAAGGAGGACTTGCAGATGGCTGTAGCTGGATCTCCATATTTCACCACGATTTTAGCAGGTGTCAGTGTAATTGGGCAACCTGCCATGCAATGACAAATATATATTTAAATTAAAAACAATCTGCATAAGCAAATATCGATCATTATGGGTGTACATTAAAGATGTTGTGGTAAAGTATAGTTTGAGGTAAAGAACACACAGATGTATGTGGTACCTGGGGTTACTGTAGGGGCGACAGTGGTGGCTGCCAAAGAGGTCTTTATCACTTTAACGTAGATCTTCTGTGTTGTATTTCCCATGGAATTGTTAGCTGTACAGTAATAGGTCATGCTGATGTTCACTCCTTTGATATAGATGTAGTTGTCTATAACTTTTGGCTCATTGTGATCCACAGTTTCGTAGCTCCATTGGTAGTCAGGAGACGGGTTCCCGTCAGCTACACACTGCAGTGTGACATCAGAACCTTCAAACTCTTCCATAGTATTAACTGGAGACGTGAACACAGGAGCATCTGGGGAAGCAAATGAAAGTTTTTTGATGCTTTGGATGTTGATATGGTTGAGGGCGTCTGGGAATGAGACTTTGAATGTGACAAGCGGTTTGGTGAGGAAAAAAAGAAGCCCTTAAATATGAGTACTTACATTGTAGTGTGATGGTAATAGTGTAATTATGTGTGCCAAGGTGGTTGAAAATGAAACAAGTATGCATTCCCCGGTATTTAAACAAAATAATAACATTTCAATATGATTTGATTCGATTTCAATGTGATGATTTACTTACAGTGCACAGTAACGGTAATGATGTTAGAAGAAAAAACAGGAAGTTGTGGTCCGTCTGGTTGGAAGTTCAGCTGAGCCTCACATCTTATTTGAAAACCGTTTTCTTCTCTGCTGATGTTCAACCTCAAACTAGAAGACTCGTTTATTGGTGTTTTGGATGTGCTGTTGAAATCATCTGTCTTCATGGGTTTGTCGTCTATGTACCACTTCACAGTGAGGTTCTGAACAGGAGCGACGGAGTCAATGTCACACTGCAGCTCATACTGTGAACCTTCCTCCACATACTTGGATTCTGTGAGAGGATGCAAAATCACACTTTCTGGATTTTCTGTTAAAACAAAATGGAGTTTTATCACATTTGCTCTTCTTTTGGTTGTGATTTTTGTTGATATTTTGTTGAAATTGCACTTACTGTAAACTGTGATCGGGAGTTCTTTGCTGCAGTTACGGGTTTCATTAAACATGATGTTACACTGCAGCTGTGCATTCCAGTCTAACGAATCCAAAGTGAACTCTTCTTTCTGTTCCCCCATGTCCTGTTGACTTCGAGTCCAGTATACAAAATCATCAGTACTATCTGTGCTCTTACAGTAGACTGTATGTGATGACCTATATTCTCCTATAAGCTCAGGAGGGTACAGAATGAGAGGGTTGGGCTCAATGGGGCATAGGCTGGCTGCATCTGTTGAGAAACAAGCATTGATGGCTTTATTGGACTTCTGCTGGACCCCACAGGCTCAGATTTTTAAATACTTTTGTTTCTCTTGAATAAGTCAGTGCTAAATAAGCTCTGAGAATTTTCTCATCTTCACATTTCAGTGGCAGTTAAAATCAGTTCCCTAATCAGTTCCCAAATTAAAATTAAACTGACCCTGATTCTTGCAGAAACTAGGCTTTGCCATCGAGCAGAAGAACCAACAGGAAGAACATATGGTGCTGTTTGTGCAGTGAGATCTGACCTGTTGTACCTGATTTACCAAAAAGTAAAACCGGAGTTTTTGATCGGTTTTGTTTTCAACCACACAAATCATAAAAGCTGACCCTTTCCATGAAGGATCACAAAGGATTATCTAAGTTCAAAGTAGTTCATAGTTGTACATTAT
Source organism: Brotula barbata (assembly GCA_900303265.1). Classification (NCBI taxonomy): domain Eukaryota; kingdom Metazoa; phylum Chordata; class Actinopteri; order Ophidiiformes; family Ophidiidae; genus Brotula; species Brotula barbata. The sequence goes on along the minus strand of OMNV01009125.1, from coordinate 47,012 downwards.
TTTGTTGTAATTGTAAAATGTTTGTTCCAGAGCGCTTCTGTAGCTTTTCTCTTGTGTGGCAGTAATCTTTTAATTACTTATCACTAACATAAAATTTGGTAGCAAACACGTACATTTCTTTGACATACTTAGTATATCCGTATTATTGCCATTTGTATATCACGTGGCAACATGTGGTGTTAAACCATATCGCTTAATCATTAATGCAATGAATGAATGATTTCATGATCCTCTCACAATATTAAATAACATAAAAAGACACAAGCAGAGCCACTCTAGACCGGTTCTTATCACTCACCACTCGGAAAAATCAAAAGTATGAGTAGCCCAAACATCCTGCAAGTCTGATGCTGAACTTGAAGCACCATGTGACAGCAGTGAGGTTGCCAAAATGAATGCTGTATCAATATGTTTCGAGGGTTATCTCCTCTCTGTTTCCAGCTCTGCATTCGATGAATCCTGGCACATGTCCTGGCATGTGCTGCTGCTGCCAGTTACCAGAATTAATGCACATGTGTAATGGATGCGAGCGAGACATGTGAGTGTGAGAAAGGGGAAATGCAACGCTCTGGCAGGAAACCTGACAGCGCTATTGAAAATATGACAGCAGTGCCACAGTGATTCACAGCTCACTCACTCAAAAAGCATGAACACAGGAAGAAGCTCCTGCCCCAGTTTCTATATTCATTCAATGTATCTCCAGCGAAAGATTGTAAAACTTTAATTTAAAGTACACAGCAAATTGGAAGGCATTCATTTTTGTATGGAAATGTGATGATAGACATGCCAACTAACAATGACTGACAACACCATTATAAACACCATTAATTAAAAGGTACTCATCATCCAATGAGTCACAAATCCAAAACTTTTATATAATCACTATTAAACTGTTATTCAATAACTGGAGAAGGGCATTACTTCAACAAGACCCCATAGATGTCTGAGAATCATCACTTTTGTTTACACGTGAGTTATGTGGGCTTAATCATCATGGACACTTTTTTGAGAGAATAGGACCCTCCATGGAATTCGGCCCAGTAGACTCCGTCCTGGTAGCGACTGCGATAGTGCCCGCCTCGATACCACACGCCATTCAGATTGGAATGGGCACACATGTGATACCACCAGCCTCCTTTCTGGAAATGAGCGCAGTTACCTGGTGACACAAGAGACAAAAATGATGGTAATTCGTAGAACCAACTGAAATCTAACAAACAAAAACAGAGGGAGAGCAAACCGGCGTAGCTGTCTTTGTCTCGGTCGAGAGTGGTGAAGGCCTTGTTGTTGTGCCACGAGAGAGAGTCCCCAGCATTGCCTTGATACTGCCCTAATCGCAGGCGGTACCAGTCACTCTCTGGCTCCAGGTGGAAGCTGTCATAGTCAGCAAAAACCTGCCTGCCGTGCCAGTCCTCCAGAGTCACCCGCAACTTATAGCTGGCCTGTTTAGTCAGCCAGTAGAGGTGTTCCAGGCCAAGCCAGTACTCTCCATCCAAGTTCCCAAAACCTTGCTGCAACACAACATGTTAATTAAATCTGAGCAAAGGTATTCATTTTGTGACATTTATAGGCATGAACCAGAGGAAACATGACAATTAAACTATGATTTGAAAAGTCCTATCAGACAACACCAGTACTCTTGCCGGTGATGTAGTCGTATAGAAAGACCTTGTACTGCTCCCAGGTGCGGAAGAAGTTCACTGATCCATCCTGTCTCCTCTGAATGACCGTCCATCCTCCATCTGACTGACTCTGCTCACACCACGCCTGCAAGAGTCGGTTGTCACTCTGTGGGCGGAGCAAATAGATCCCACTGGTGGTCTCACCTGATTCCTGCACATGCTGGCAATCTCGCCAGGGCCCTGAGTTACAAACACATTGTGACCATCAGGACTTCAGGAAGGGAGGACAGTGCTATATATGCAACCAACTAAGGGCTTAGGAATTCTGTTTATTTTAATGTCAATAAACTCACACAGCAGCTCCAGCTTATCTGTTTAGAGCCACAGAATTCTTTAGCAACACATGTTGAGTGTCTCATGTCACACTTGATAAGATGCTCAACAGAGAATGCTGCATGGAAGAAATGTATACAATGAGGAACCTATGTGAATGTGTAAAGCCGTGCCTAATGAGCATTTGTCATCAAAATCAAAGGCCAAGTCCAACTCATGGTCCTCCTTCAAAGGTTTTAAGAGCAGAGATGTGCAAGATGGATGGAATGTATGGTAGAGTCACTGTGCTTCTGCTGTCGGTAATTTCAACACATTCTTGTTGTGCAAGCATCAGGGTGTCACTTAAAGCTCAAATGAATGCAACAGAGTGGTGTAAAGTAACTGCAGTGCTTAAGTATGTTTTAGGAAACTGTACTTTAGCAGAGTGTAAGTTGTTGCAAACTATTATTTTTATGTAACAACATAAAACATAAAGTTTGAAAAGCTTCATTGACTGGTAAATGATTTCCCACATGTATGACATGGTTGTTGTTTAATTTGAGAGACTATCACACGGTACAAATGCCACTGTGAGGACAGGAAATACTTTCACTTTCAATACTAAAACACAGTCAGCGTTCCAAAAAATAAACTTGATACGTTTCGTGATGAGTCCATTTTAAGATATCTGTACTTTTACATGAGTTAAACTTTGATTTACTTTATCCACCACTGCATGTGCTTCATTATGACAACTCCACTGCTTTGATGAGAGCTGCTAGCAGTTGTTTGACATTGTTTAGGCATTCCCAGAGAGATAACACTCCAGCCAGTGGGTCACTGACTCCTTCAGCTTCTGTTGCTTGTCTCTGCCATGAAATATCTGACAGAAGACTGATAACGCTAATGCACACAAAGGTAGGTCGGAGTGGGAAAAAAATTATTCAAAACAATTTCATTTACTTCTACATGTACTATTAGACACATTTTACACTGATGTACCTGGAGCCTTTGTGACAGGAAAACTAATGAAAGGAGGATCAGTAGGAGTGTTGGTTGTGGTGATAGGGAGTGAATTAGCCCTTGCTGTTTTTTCCTGCTGTGGTGGAAGGGCGCTCTGGTCCCTTTGAACATCGTTGGTCATTTTGTCGGCCTCAGAGCTGTAATTAAGTCGGACATTAGACTGACTTTTCGGTGGCTCTGTGGTTACCTGTCCGGAAAAAGACACAACAAGCTACAAATCAGTTTCAGTATGAATTTGCAGCACACAGACCATAGACTGTTCCCTACCAGTAATGATGGGTTGGAGTCCCTGCACTGGCACTGCTTTTCCAGACGGGAAATGAAGTGGTTCTGGGAGCTCAACATGGAGGTGAGGGCCCCATATTTCTTCTCCAGCTCCCTGTAATTATTGGACACCTGCAGTGCCTGAGATGTTCCACCAGCCACAGCAGACATATGAATGATTAGCATAAGTGGATGAGGGTTGTTTTTGAGAATGGTCCGTGTCGGTGGCTGGATAAATTCTCACCTGTGTTGTAGCATTTAGCAGGAGGTTCTCAACCCTACGCTGCTCCTGTGCCTGGTCTTTTTTGTGAATAACTTCATGGAGCAGTTGAGCATAGAGCTGAGCAATTCGAGCATTCATGCTGCTGCTCTCTTTACGAAGAGCTCTTACCTCCACGGCCAGCGTGCCCTCCTGCTCCAGCTGCCCCCGGAGCTTCCCCAGCTGTTCCTGCTGCTGTTTAAGCTCTGCCCGCAGCATTGCCACCTCTGAGTGATTGGCAGTAGCTGATTGTGTGCTCAAACACAGCGCTCCTGACAGTTTTTGCTGTGGGACAATGAAGGTGTAGGAGCAACGGCTAGCTTTTGTCTCTGAGGAACGTGAAGCACGTCTCTGAGTGTTCTCCCCATGTGCCCCCTCTTTTTGTCCTCCAGCTTTTGGTATGCTCAGACAGAGTGTTAGGAAAAGAGTCAGACCTACTGTCAGTGTCTTCTCCATGTATCTGTTCAAATCTATGGAGACCCCTGGTAAAATAAGAGACAACATAATTAGAATTGCCTTTGAAATAATATATTTAAAGAAAGATTTTGTGTTAAAGTTTACTTTCATCTCGGTCACAAATGTTCACCAGATGCTCTTTTGCAAGGTTAAAGTACACAAAATCTGAGTCTTCCCCTTGGAATTTATTAGCAGGTCAACACCAAAGGGACACCAGTCAATACAAACAAGCCAAAATCAACACACATCTATCCCACAGTCAACAGAATCCTTTCAGGGGCAGCTCCAGAACCCACCAAGACAGCCATAAAACCAGCACCACAATAAACATTCACATAAAAAAATCAATATTGGCATCCTACACAATATCATTTTCTGTTTGAAACACCTTATTCATTCTTAAACTGTGCTCCACATCTGATAATACTTTTCGCAATTGTATGTGTAGAAGTGAAACTGAATCAGTTCACGACATGAGAATATTGCTGGACTGTTGATAAAGCAGTAAGTGGTGTGTAGTTATGTCCATTTGCGTCTTTGGAGATAATACTCTGCTTTAGTTTTGTGTCAGTATATTTCCGTCTATCTGAAAGCAGATAAGATATAATCAGATAATTTGCTTCATATCATGGTTGTGACTTACCGTTGCAGCTGACAAATCTTCTACTGTGTATCTGCAGGTCTCAAGATGCAAAGATGTAAGGACAAGACTAAAACATTCTGGAGTCACATGTTCAAAAATTATTAAGAGTCAAAAAAATTAGCTTCTTCTTTAATGGTCCTCCACAATGTTCCACAAGGCTTTGTCAAAAAGATTCTTGTGAAGATTCAAAAAGAGACAAAAGCATCCTAAGTTTGTGAGCAGCTACATCACTCCTTGATCTCTGCCACAGGCTCTCTAGAAGGAGACATCTAATTACAAACTTAACTAATGACGCCACCTCCCAGTGCTTGTTGTCTAGCTGTGGTCTCAGCACAGGAATCCTCAGAGTCTCCTCCCTCTACCATCAACCTGCTCTCCTTCCCAAACCATACAGTTCTAAACCAGATTTTTTTAGGGCAGCACAGTGATGGTAAATTAGAGGTTGACCTGTACATCTAATTCCTAAAATGACACTTTTGTGTCCTTGAAATGACTTTTGATTCTTTTGGACTGGCCTTCATCTAACTCTCCACACACAGGTTTGGCTTATGTGTTTACTCATACTTCTGTAAAATAATAAATTTCAAAAACTACCAAAATGTCAATGTCATTCCAAATGTAGATAGAGGTTAGAACTGTAAACACAACAGTCTGACCATTTACAGCACATTACACACAAGACCTCTCAAAGATTATCCATGTGAAAAAAAACCCTAAAAAAAAAGCCCAACAACCCTCAAAATAATAACAGATTCTTTCAATGATTTTGTTCTTCACTGAGGTTTTACATTACTTATTGTTCGGTCTGGCAATGCCGTGGTCATGTTCCCATGTACTGCTTAAAGATGAAAGCAGCAGAAAATAGAATATGTATTGAATGAATGTACAATCTATTTCAGCTTAAAGTTAACATCCTGTTTGTGTCCTGTCTTCGGTTCAACAGATAACTGGACAGCTGGAGCCTGATATCACTGCACAGGCAGCATCAGTAATAGTGTAATGCAAGGATAGCAGTAGTGATTGTGTCTGTATTTTTCCATTTTAATTATATGAAGTTGATTTTAATACCTATTCAGAAAATCAAATTACAGTTTTAACTGTAACATCACAATTACACTGCACCTCTTTTGTTGTTTGAAAGTCATAAAATTGTCATCACACAAGGTATTTATTAGGCAGAGCATACTTATGTGTAGAGTGCTCTTCAGACACAAACGCAACACAAAGGCTTTACTCATAAGTCTTACATAAGGCATAAAAAAAGAAAGATTATTTTTTTTCAATTTTAGTGCAGCTTAAAGTTAGTGTACATCTTTGTTATTTTCACTGTCGTATATCATCTAATATAACAATACAGTTGTTGTTGTTATTTATTTAATTGTTAATTTATTAGTAAATCATTTATTATTTATGAATTAGGTAGTTCTGTATAAAAATCAGCTTCGGTCCGACCCCAGCGGAACCATTGAACAGCTTTCGAACATAATGAATACGGATCTTCTTACGTGACGTACTGAAACAGCGGCGGTACACCATGTGGAACGCAGACTCGTAGGCAGCGTAGTTGATCTGTTGTTTTAGTTACATGTGTGTCAAGTCTTGTAAAAATAATGACCGTAATTTTACATATAAAAATACTTGTCGCATAGAAACTGTAGCGGATCATAAGTTTTACAAACTACGCTAGCCCAAATCTGCTAAACAATGGGGAAACCGAAGGTAAGCGCGTTGGCATGTGCTAACTGTTAGCATTGACGAAAACAAATGTGACGTGAAATTTAAAGGACATAAACCAGTACTGTTATTTGACTGTTGGTATCCATATAAATGTACCTAAATGTTGGATAGCAAACGGATTTTTTCGTTGTTGTTGGCTTGTAACCTGTTAGTAACCTGTCAAAGTCTGTAGCTGAGGCATCTTGTGTATTAGCTATCTGGCTAATTGCTACTTCATTTCGGATGATTTAGCTATTGAATTAGTGCAGAAAATTATGCTCTAATGTTTTGGCCAGGTGGCAGTAATTTTCATGTCCATGATATGCTTTCAGACCAAGAATCAGAAGAAATCTCGAGCGCAGGCCAACCATGTGGCCGAAGAGACGTACGGGGCTGTGCCGCACTCCTTCGTGTTTCACCGTGGATACATCGGGAAAAACGTGAATCAGCTCGTCCTGGACGTGCGGAGAGTCATGGAACCCTACACCGCCGAGTCTTTAAAGGTCTCATTTAGTTTATACGTTTACGTATTCTTGCATCAAGTGATTTCACTTCGATTAAAACCACAGTTGTGTTCATTTTTAAAAGTAGCCAGTTGCCAATTATTTGTAGTAGAAATGTGATATACTGCTCTGAATAACATGTAGTAGATTTGATACAGATACTGCCTTACACCAGATACATTGTCTGTCCACGATTTAGTATGATTATGTCTTACTCTTCACATTAACGCATCTAACACTGAAGTGACCACCAAAACATCCATCTTTGTAAAATTATATTTTGCATTTTTAGTGAAAAGTTCAATGTTTAAAAAAAATGCCAAATATCAGAGTGAAATCAAGGGATGTCTCTATAAAATGATACCACCACATGTAGAAAAAATGTAATGGAAATGAAAATAGTCAAGGTAAGAAAATGTTACTGTGATGGATTACAGGTGGGGGTTTTTATCTTCAGAACTTCTCATTATTTGTATCATTTGTTGTATTCCATTTTAGCATATTTGACTTACAGTACATTCTCTAATTTGGTAATTGTCCTTTAAATTCCTGTAGTTTTAATGGCTTTATGCCTTTGTAAAGCACTTTAAATTGACTCTGAGTTTGAGAAGGGAACAGTTTTTAAACATTTTACATGATTTTCAATCTTTTTTCTTCCAGATGAGAAAAAAGAATGTGCTGAAAGACTTTGTGGCTGTAGCAGGACCTCTCGGGGTGACGCACTTCATAATCTTCAGCAAGACACCAGCTACTATCAACATGGTGAGATCGCTTGAATGTCAGACCAGACCTGAAAATTCTGGCAGCAGTCACACATTGTTACGGCATTCTGGTGTTTTACCCACATAGCATAGTATAAGCACAAGTCTGGCAGTCTGTCATATCTAATTGCCCTTTGTTGCTCTTTTAGAGGTTGACTCGACTTCCCAAAGGTCCCATGCTTCATTTCAGAGTGCTCAAGGTAAATGAACTTAAGAATAACACACAGGAACACAACAGCTAAAAGGGCTCAGATGATGACATATTAACATGTGACTAACTGAATGATGTTTGTCAAAGTAAACGCACTGATCTGCCGAAACCACAAAAGCCATTTGGTTTTGGTTTTTTTTCACTTCTGTTAATAGTTTTGAACTCTCTTTCAGTACTCCCTCATCAAAGATGTGGTGTCATCTCTAAAGAAGCACAGGATGCACGAGCAGCAGTTCACGCATCACCCACTTCTCATCCTCAATAATTTTGGATCGGATGGCATGCATGTCAAACTAATGGCCACCATGTTTCAAAATATGTTTCCTTCTATAAATGTGCACAGGGTAGGTGTGTTCAAAAGAATGGCATTATAATCACTTTGATATAATTGGGTGTTGAGTCATTTTTGGCATGATGAAAGTATAGTCTTCTGATAGTACAAGTGAAGATTTATTAAAAGTAAACGCTTTCTGACCTTTTACACCTTGAACGATTACAATATTTGCAAAGCTTGAAACCTTTTTTTTCTGACAAATTCTTTTTTTTTTTTCAGGTAAGCCTTAACAATATCAAAAGATGTGTACTGCTGAATTACAACCCAGAGTCTCAAGAAATAGAATTCCGTCATTAGTAAGTATGAATATTTTGTCACAAACATTCAAATGACCATTGCTTTCATGACAGATTACATGTGTAAAACCAGATCCTGGTTGTTAATGCAAACACTACACCTGATTTACCATTTGCTGGTCTTTGTCAACATGCTGATAGTAAAATAAACAATAAGTGAAATAAGCAGGGGCAGCGCACCTTGAAAAGGATAAGCAGATACAGAGAGTTAATGAAGACTTTCAGCCGTCATTTGATACAGAATATTGGTTTATAACAAAAAGAAAATCAGCATTCAGGTTTCAAAATAAGCAATAATGACAGCTCTACAATCTAGTGCATGGTGGTTGTGGTCAAGTGATGTACATTTATGATTTTGACTGTTCAGTGATGTATTTTCAAAGTAAACGCACTGATGACCTGCCACAAAACAACCATACCTTTTTTTTTATTGGCTGTTGAATGTTCGACTGAGCCACATTATGTTTCCAAACTGCAGCAGCCTGAAGGTGGTCCCTGTGGGAATGAGCCGGGGAGTCAAGAAGCTGATGCAGGAGAAGTTTCCCAACATGAGCAAGTTTGAGGATATCAGTGAGCTGCTAATAAAGTAAGGCTTTTGGAAAGGCACAATTATCATTCAGACCTGAGGCAAAGGGCAGTTTTTTTGTACTTAGTCTGTAGCACCCTTTGACATCTGCAGAATGGGTGACCAGCTGAACTTAGGCCTGTCTTGTCCAACAACTCTTAGGGGGGCCAACCTTTCAGAGAGCGAAGCAGAGCAAGATGGTGAACACAACATAACCGAGCTGCCACAAGTCTACTCTGGCCGTGGCAACATGGCTTCCCAGCAGAGTGCTGTGCGCTTGACTGAGGTAAATATTCCTACAAGGGTAAAATATTTCTACACTTACTGTATGTCATGGGTACTTGATTAACTGCTTTGAGCTTCTTCCAGATTGGTCCTCGCCTGACTCTGCAGCTGACAAAGATACAAGAAGGTGTAGGAGAGGGGAATGTCCTTTATCACGCTATGAGTGAGTGCACCTGTCCTGTTATTTCAGTTTACCTTCCGTTTGGATGTACATGATGAGAAGATGAGTATGAATTCTGTGATTTTTCTCCAAAAGTAAACGCTTACTGATGCATCCGGAGACCACAAATGTGACACACGCCAACCACAGCTGTTGCTAACGGGATTTGTTGTATGCTATGATTGCAGTTTCTAAGACGGAGGAAGAAATCCAGGAGATCCTGAACCGAAAGGAGGCCCAGCTGAAAGAGAAAGAGTGTCGCAGGAAAAAGCAGGCGCAGAATGTAGCCCAGAAAAAGGAGAAAAGAGAGCAGCACAAGTAATTCTGCCTCAAGGCTTGTTTGGCCCACATACCTTTAAATGCTTCATTTGGTTATGACTTGTTCAACTGTGCTTTTTTTTCTTCGATCAGGAAAAAGAGTCTTGAAGGCATCAAGAAAAAACTGCAAGAGAGTGACAGTGAGGTCGAGGATCCTGGGGTGCAGGATGATCGGGCAGCCGCTGTTGGATCTGATGACGAGGCAGAGTACTACAGGCAGGCTGTGGGGCAAGATCCAGATGAAGGTGAACATTACTGAGTACTTAAACTTTTTAGGCGTCAGTCATTTATCTTTTCTTTTACTAAAAGAACTCCTCATGTTGTGCAGACATGTTTCCTGCTGCTAAGAAGAGGCGTGGCCCTGAAAAGTCTCATGGACCTCTGAAGAAGAGGAAGCTATCGCCAGGAAAACACAGTGTTAAAACGCCAGACAGAAATTCTCCGGGAGGACGGCACAGAGACAAAACGGGAGATGGACAAAGAAAGGTTTGGAAGAAATCAGGCGATGGAGAGAAACGATTTGGAAAGAAAAAGTGGCCTGGAGGAAAGACATTTGGAGGCAAAGAACCTGGAGATAAAGGGAAGAGATTTGGTGGGAAAAAGAAATTTGAAGGGCACAATAAATTTGGAAAGAAAAACACAGACAAGACATTTAAATCAAAAGGACGAGGAAAGCCAGGCTTCGGTAAGAAAGGTACTGGTGGAAAGCAGGGTTTCAAACAGAGGAAGGGGAAAGGATGAACTGACCTTCTGGAAACACAAGTGTAATGCCATGTGGAACCAGGGCTGCAGGCGTCCGTTGATTGCCAACAATCAGCGGTTGTTTGTAATTGTTTATTGCTGAAAATCAGCAGAAAGAAAAACCTAAATTGATACCTTTTCATACTGTATACGTTCATTAGTCACATGTTCTAATAAATCACTTTGAAATGTGAATATTTAATGTGTTTGGTCCATTTTGAAAGCACATAATGGTGGTGGTTTTCGTGAATTATCCCCTAGTAACCAGTTTTCCATCAATAAATGTTTTGAATAAGTGACAGATATGCTCATGTTATCACACGGAAATTTGAAAGTTTCAATATGTTCATGATTTAGCATGTAAAAAGTGTTTAATTCCCTCTTTCATAAAGTGAGTTTGCTCCTAAATTTCCTCCAAAAGAGAAGGCAAGTTTGTTTAGGGAATTATCCATCTGATTTTCTGAAAACATTACATTTTTAAGGCAACTGTTGGCTGTATGAATAGTTTTGTAATCTGACTACAATACTACACTATAGATGCAAAACCAAGCAGAACATTTCAGTGTCACATGCACCGCCCAGCAGCTAATCTGAGGCAGCGCTGTTGAAAGAAAAACGGCAAGTGGTCACAAGTCAGGTTTCTTTGGCATTTGGAAAATTTGACCTATTATCAGCTTTATCTCTTTCTACGTGCTGGTCTACTGAACCTGCCTCCACTAACAGACAAGATGACCACACACTTCATCTGTCACAACTCTGATGTGCTCATGGAATTTTTAACCCTTTATTAGTAATTAAGTCATTCAAAATACTAAATCTGATAGGGTGAGATTTTGATTCTTTGGTCATTTTATGAAGAAATTTACTGGATTCATGACAGAGGAGTGGAAACATGGTGAATATGAATATCAAAGGTATGTATTGTTTTGTAATATTTGCCAAAGAGGCATTTACGTTAGGAAATTTGAAATTTCTTCATTGTTTACTGAAGTCTTTGAGGACAACATAAACAAAATGTCCAAAGAGAATCATGATTCAAGTAACGGCCATGCATTTCCAGCAAAGGTTACAAAAAAGAAGTATTGTTACACTGAACTAGCCCCAAAGTAGACAAAACAAATACATGGAAAATTGTACTTTAACTGATGAACTATATGTTCTAGAAGGGAGACATCATCTACAAGTAGAGCACCATTCTTAAATCCGACCTCAAACCTTAGTGTCATTTTTGGATTACAGTTATCAGGCATGGCGGCAAACTCATTATAATAAAAGTAAACCTGTAAAATATGTTCATGGTGTAGGATTTTATTTCAGTTACATGTGAAACAATGATCAGAAATAGTGATGTAAGTTTTTGCCATTTGACTTTGTATCCATTATCAAAATGGGCATATGTGCTTGCACTATAGAGTGTCACAACAGTACTTAGTGAAAAGATGTATAACTTAGATAAGTAAATTACTACTAAATTAAGTTTATTTGCAGCTGATTTGCAGATTTGAAGATGTCTTCAGACTTCCGTAGACTGCAAAATGGATGCAGAGAACAAAAAAAGGAAGTGAATTTGACATTTTGCAGCCTTCATATGACTCACGCATTTCAGTAATGGCGGAGATGCTTGAAACATGCACACTTCTGAAGAAACCACAAGACTTGTTCAAATGACAGATCTTCAAAAAGTTTCTACTGAGTGAGTCCTTTTTGATTTTGCTTCATAAAATGTCTAATATATTAAATTAAAGTGTCTTTAACAGACACTACCTTGGGTGTGTTCGTATATCAACAGTCAGCTCAGTGATATAGTTAATATAACTTTGTTCGTCAAATGTTCTCTCCCCAAAAGTTTCTTTGGGTTTGGGTTCGGGTTCATCTAAGAGGACATTAAAGGACGGGTGAACGCTTAAATTTGTTCCTAGATGACAAAAGTGTTTCTGGGAGAATCTTGAGTCAATATCTGACCTATACTTTAAAGGTGCTGTATTGTTGCCTTACGTTTATCTTCATTCTGAATGACTCATTTGTACAAATTTCTCCAGAATGCATCCTGATATGTGTTGCATATTAGGACAATTTAGCATAAAATGAATGAGTGAATGGTTGATAACCATAGAGGTTAATGGGTCACCAATGTAAAAATCCACATGATCAAAATAATTGACATAGTAAATGAACCTTCAGCTGTTATTTACAGACACGCTGAGTGAAATGAGTCTGATACCAGTGGCTGAATCTGCACCCAAGATGAACCACAGCTCACCCGACTGTGAGAAGTTTCAGATGGCACTGCTGCCCTCAGTGTACGGGCTGGAATTCTGCGTGGCGTTGGCTGGAAACCTGTTCGCCCTGTGGCTTCTGGTGAAAAGGGAAAGAAGGAACTGGCATACAGGTGTCGTGTTGTCATGTAACTTGGCCATCAGTGACCTGCTTTACGTGCTGACCCTGCCTTTGCTGATTGCCTATTACATACTGGGCAAACACTGGGTATTTGGCAACACAGTGTGCAAAATAGAGAGGTTCCTTTTCACCTGCAACTTATATGTGAGCATGTTCTTCATCATGGGGATAAGTGTAAACCGCTGCATGGCTCTTGCATGGCCATTCTTTACCCGAAATCATATTCAGCCCACTCACGCCAAGGCTGCCAGCGTCATCATCTGGATTGTTGTGGGAGTCATTTCCTGCCCTGTGCTGAAATATGCCTCCATTTGTCCTTCTATGCATAACACGAACAAGACTCTCTGCGTGTCCTACTGTGAGAATCATGTTGACCCAAGCTTGTACTTCTCTTACAAAGTGTTTTTAGCTGTGTTTGGATGTTTTGTTCCTTTTCTGGTTACTTTCACGTCATACTGTGTTGTGATTTGGGTGGTGTGGAAAAATGCCAATATAACTACACTGGAGAAGCGTAAGGTGGCCCTGATAATTGTATCAGTGGTTGTGCTGTATGCCATTTCATTTATTCCTTACCACGTATTTCAGACCTATCATTTGTACCTGAGAATAAATACAGAGGAATTTGTCTGCTGGGTCTATGATATGTACCAAATCTCCAAAGGACTGGCAACTCTGAACATGTGTATCCATCCAGTCCTTTATATGGCTCTGTTTGACAGTATCAGAGTGGCCTGCTGTGGGAAAGAATAAGTGGAAAACACACAGGGTGAGGGAATATACGAAAACTGCTGATGGATTTTTAATGTGAATAATGTGCCATGACATCCCTGTGAGACTGTGTTGTTTTCATTCTAAACAGCAACATTGTCTCTCTGTTATTTCTGCTTTGTTTTTATATTATTGTTCAATATTATTGATGCTGGCATGTATATAGATTTGTAATAAAGTGATACTTTGGCTTTTATGGTGCTGTATCCCATTGATATTCTATTCTTTTTGGAAGTCCATCAAAGGTCTTGTTGCAGGTGGAAACTGCATGCATGGCGTTATCCTAAATATTAAAAATGCCACAAGAGGAATCACAAGCGTTTCGCAACAGCAAGAATCAAAATCAAAACTATAAATATCTATATAATTAAAATGGCCTTGTGCAGCGGAGCCGCCTAAGAAATATATTTTTTCGTTGCATATTAGAATTCTCCTATTTCTCCACATTTTCTTTATATAGGGGAATGTGATTAATGTTGACACATTTTGACACTCCCATCACGTTTGAATTTTTTCTTTGCATCTCAGGGCAAATGCCAAAGTGGGGCTTTTATTGTGAAGCTGTTAAACAAACGCACCGCTTTTATTGCGAAGTTGACAAATCCAGGAAGCCTTCGGAGGCAGCGGTCTCGCGGTGCTTCGGTCTTTTCTTTTCCGTAGCTAAGCTAACCCAAAGGATGCCGTCGATTGAATACGACGAGTGAGTCTCATGAAATACTTTTATTAATTTTGGCTTCACATTGTTGGTCAGGAATGAATCTGAGATTATTTTCTTATGTCTCTCCAGCTCCAAACCCAGCTGGGCTGACCAGGTCGAGGAGGAGGGAGATGAAGGTAAAGCGCTAATTAGCTAGCTGGCTAATGCTAGCGCATCTCCTGTAGTTTTGCGGCTGGGTGGACGAAGCTAACGGTGGATTCACGTCCACGTGGTTGTTCGTCTTATTAATGGAGCCGAACATATACTGTCTACAGTTATTAGTGAAATAACACTGAGCGCAACACAAGTCACTACGTATGAGCGGTCGACAAATATTGTTGATATACAGTATTTAGTAAATGTAGAGCGGCATATGCTACAGCCTGTCGACGGTGGCGTCTGCTATCTAAAGGAAAGGAATGAAGAAATAGCAGTAGTTATAGTGCCCCAAAGTACATGTCATCGACTGACTCGAGCCTTGACGTGAAAGACTGGCGACATTTTTGTGGCTGAATTAATTTTATTGCTCAATGTCACTAATGGTTGTGACCCGTGTCTTTGACTCTATTATCTCACACTAGTCATGTAATATTAGTGTCGCAAACTAAACTTGCTAGTTTTGTGTTGTTGTGTTGTGTTATGTGGTTTGTTCTGTTGAATAATCACTCTATTCTTATTTGTCAGGTACACTACCATCCCCTAAGGAAACTATCAAAGGAAACATCAAAACTATCACGGAATACAAAATAGATGATGATGGAAAGCGTTTCAAGGTAATTATCTGTTTCGGGCTCCATTTCATGGGTGTAGATGCTCTTATGGCCTCCTTTTTTGAAGGTGGTCAGCGAGCAGTTAAACAGATATGTAGGAGCGTTCCTCTTTTGTTTACCAGTTGTCAATTTGCAAGTCTTTGCTATTTGATCTTACGACTGAATTGAGCTGTATATGATAGGAGTGACTAAGTGGTTGACTGAGTGGTTAAACTTCATATTGGTTGGGGTATCAGACAAACTGCATGCTAATGATGTGTATACATGTAGATCTAGGTGTGTACATTAACTTTGATTGAAAAACAAAACATTTTTGCTTTTGCGGAATTTGATCTAACGTGCTGCACTTTTTTTCCATAGATTGTGCGAACCTTCAAGATTGAGACGAGGAAAGCCTCCAAAGCTATTGCCAGGAGAAAGGTTTGCTTGTAATTTGAAATTAGTGTCAGTTGCGTTCAGTTTGATATGAACAGGACGTTACAGGCACTGTTATATGTACTTAATGTATTGCTTGTCCTCTCATTTCAGAATTGGAAGAAATTTGGCAACTCTGAGTTTGATCCACCAGGTCCTAATGTTGCAACCACCACAGTCAGCGATGATGTATTTATGACATTCATTTCCAGCAAAGAGGTGCGTTTTAAAACACTTAATTTCTGGGGAACAACCGAACATAACCTCAGTGAATAAACTTTTATCTTTGATGATTAGGGGTGTGGCAGTGCATTTTAACAGTGATATGATGTGAATCATGGTACGTGGTTGGCGATATTATACAATACCTATAGTGGTGCATTTAGAGCAATAGGATTCAATGTATTGAAATTTCTACAGTAACTTTTTTGTCAAAGATTGAATCTGCTAGAAACAAATAACTGGATAGTTCAGGATTCCTCAAATCACAACCCCTGTGCTGTCACATTTTCCATTTCCAGACATCGGCATATCTGCTTCGTTGTGATAATTATAGTTAAGAAACAGACAGGAATGACATGGCAGAGAGAGAGGTGACATGCAACAAAGGGCACAGGCCGGAATCGGATGCAGGGCAACTCGGATACGTTTTTCTCTGCAGACAGAATGATTTTTTGTAGCACGTGACCAAAACTGTCATGCTGTACAACTCTATCAGCTATTATTGTCTTCTCTCTGAAATCGAAGTGTGTAGTAGAATGATCATCGCAGAATAATCTCTGCTCTCCTAGTGGAGAAACATATTCTTTACCATTAGAAATGTAATAAAATATATCCTCTTAACCAACATTTGTCGTGCTAAATAAAAGATGCAGTTTCTTAGTGCTGATGCATTTCACACTGATTCTTAGATCAATACAAGTCACACTAGAAGGATGATTTTCTGTTTACACATGGATGTAGTTTGATCTTGGGAATTGATGCAGTAGTTGAATCTTAAAACCGCAAGGGATGATCTACTAATGTGTTTACATTGTAGTTGTTTTGCATTTGTTCCTCTTTGGACTTAGAGTATCTCCTCTTACCTCTCACAGGATTTGAATGCCCAAGACCAGGATGAAGATCCTATGAGCAAATTGAAAGGACAGAAAATTGTGTCGTGCCGTATTTGCAAAGGCGATCACTGGACCACCCGCTGTCCTTACAAGGACACTCTGGGCCCCATGCAGAAGGAGCTCGCGGAACAGCTTGGGCTTTCTACTGCAGATAAGGACAAGCCTGCGGGATCAGGTACCAGTCAATACTCTGTTCACTGCATGGGCTTCTGTTTTGTTGTCATGACTCACCGTATATTTTTTTTCATTATTTTGAAAGTTCTGACAAAGGAAGCCTTTTTTTTTTCTTCCTCTTATTTAGCTGAGCCTGAACCTGTACAGCCTGCACAGAGCAAGACCGGAAAATATGTGCCCCCCAGCCTGAGGGATGGAGGCACACGAAGAGGGGAGTCCATGCAGCCTAACCGCAGGGGTGAATGTCTGTTGTTGTACTAGTTGGCTATGTACACTCTTTATGTGTACATAAGTCATTATAGTCATCGAACAACTGACACTGACATCTGTAAAACATTTATCGTTACACCTTTTTTTGTCCCTGACAGCCGATGATAATGCCACCATTCGCGTGACCAACTTGTCGGAGGACACCCGTGAGACAGACCTGCAAGAGCTCTTCAGACCGTTTGGCTCCATCTCTAGGATCTATCTGGCCAAGGACAAGAACACTGGACAGTCCAAAGTCAGTGCTTCTTTACAGTGTCTGTGTGATAGTCAGTCCGTAATGTAATGATATCAAAGAAAACAGCTAAGTCACAGCAACGCTAATCTTGGGCTTCATTCTACAATCAATAGACAGCTTCATTTCAGTTTTGTAATACATAACACATGGTGCTGGTGAGCTAGAGGACTTGTTCAGGTCCTCATTTGAGAAGCCTGTGCTAAAGTATAACCTCACCAGATTACATCCTTTTTGTTGTACAAGCCAACACAGCTCTTTTCTAATTCTAAATAAGTTTTAATTTCCTCATTAAAAAATAAGCTGGTGTTGACTGGACCAAATGGAGAAAAACATTTTTTTTGTTTCCTCCAGGGCTTTGCCTTCATCAGTTTCCACCGTCGGGAAGATGCAGCCAGAGCCATTGCAGGAGTATCAGGATTCGGATATGATCATCTTATTCTCAATGTTGAATGGGCAAAGTAAGTAACATGGGACTGATTCAACATGATTGCTTTGTATTTTTCCTTTCCACTAATTTAACCCTCTTTGCAGACCATCAAACAACTGAGGACTCAACATATTCCAGGAAGATGCCAGATTTTATTGTGGTAAAACATGGCCATCAAAATAAAATGAAGATTCAAATGCCAGTTCCCTTGTCATTTGTAACAAATTAAGATTCACCTCTTTTTCTGTCACAATTCCTTGTAGTAGCTTTCACGCTTGGGAAGTGTTAAATGCCAGGGCAAAATCCATAAGGCACAATTGGGCAATATTTGAAGTGTGAATAACTATTCAATTTTCAATCACTCAATTTCAAGGTAGACTAGGCTCATTTCTACCATGTAGTACAAATTATACAGCATCTGCAATTTTTCCCCACAAGGGGGTGTGATTCATCCTTGCACAAGAGAAAGTGCCAATTCTGACTCTTGGACTTGATTTGGTTGCCAGTGGTCTAGAGTTTCCATCTGCCCTTTTGAGTTTTGGGACCCATAGATTGCCTACATACAGAAATCCTGTCTGTTATGCCGCCTCTGTTCCTTGTGTCCTGAACGGCACCATATCCAATCAGGTGTGGTATTTGGCTATAGAATTAAACAATCGAATGAGCCAGGTCGAGCATGTTGATTGATCCTGAAAGACTCAATTATGAAATCCAATAAAGGTTTACATGAACCACCTAAAATTTCAATAATTGCAAAAACATCTATATGATAATCATTTTGAATAAGAGCTTTATTTCAAATATTACATATAAAAACTACATACAAGTAATTTGTCAATTGTTAAAATTACATTTTAAAACTGAATGGCACTGCACATAATGTCCAAGTTGGCCACTTTATAATTAATTCACAGGCAGCTCACTGAATAGCAGAGGAGTTCCCAATGCCTCAGCTTCATTTGAGGAATTAATTCTTGGTGGGAGAGGGACAACTAATCAGACCTCCATCTTCTCTTGCTTTGCGTTACCTGGAAGGAGAAAGATGGGAAAAATATATAAATATCAATTTCTCTGCTTATTAAGTGTCCAAATAAGATCAGGATTACACATAGTTGCTGATTAACAAGTAACCTGTTGCCTGTTCTTCCTTTATCCTCTCAAAGACACACTTCTTGATTTCCAATCCGATTGCTTTTGACAGAGGTGGGGGAACAGCATTTCCAACCTGAGACAAGAAAAAACATTAAATGTGACAAATTTCTGTATGAAAAAAATGTAGTTGTGCAAGAACCAATGCAGAATCAACCGCACAGCACTATTAGAAAATTGACTCCACAAAAATCCATACACTGGCTTTTGGACAAAGGTAAAATTCCTTTTTTTTTTATCTTTACCTGTCTGTGTTTGTCAAGGATGTTTCCAAAGAAGCGGTAGGTGTCAGGGAATCCCTGAGAGCGTGCACACTCCCTCACGCTGACCACTCTGTGCTGCTCAGGATGCAGAACACGACCCTGGCAATAAAAGATATGGGCATTTTCTGCTTGGTTGTGATAGTTACAGTACAGAGACAAACGTCTTCTCTTACAGGTCATACAAGGCCAGGCTGACAAATATTGGATCGATGTCAATTTCAAAGTTGATGGCGTGGCATCTGATCAGTTTGTGGTCTCCAATGTGTTCTTTGGGGCAGTGGGAAGAGCGGGCTGAGAGAGGCAATGATATGCAGCAAAGGGAACAGGCTGGAATCAAACCTGCGTCAGCAGGTGCCCACAAAATAAAATTTAAGCAGGAATCAAAATCAAACTGCAGCTATTAGTATCATTTGTTTTGAAACACATACCAATTTGAGAGAATAATTTGTTCCAAGTGCCTTTGTTCCATTCATTTAGGTCTGGTAAAGCTTAATTTAAGCACTCAGAAAATGTAGTACCTGCTTGCCCATGGGTTCAGGGTTTGTGACTGTTGTGCTGAAGAAGCCGTCCCACTCCAGTCTGCCGTAGAGTCCGGCCCAATGATTATGGCGGTTCCCGGTGTGAGGCAGACACCAGGGAATCAGGGTATTAAACTGCCTATCAGCTGGGTCACATGGCTTCCCTGAAACAATGCATAAGCGTTACAAGTGACAAATGTATGCAGACTAGTTTTAGTTGATGCAAGCAAAATAATCTGTTGTGGAAGCATCTGTAACCTACATACCTCCTGCACAAGTGCAAACGCCTCGGAGTGCACCAGTGCCGCTGCGTCCATTCTTTTTGTCCGAGTGAGTGTACCGGAGCTTCTTGGTCATGGTTCCATCTTTTAGCCGCACCTCAATGTTTGGCAGATCCCTCCAGTCCGAGCCTGGTGCCAGGGGGATGTGGTGCATGCGGCCTTCAACCAGAGCACTCATGTCCTGACAACACAAGCATCAGTGATCTTTTCTTTAAAATACTGATCTGCTTTGTCAATCAAGTGTGAGTATTTGGACAATCATGCTTGATGTTTCTACCAATGAGATTAAGACAACTGACCTTGCAGATGTGGTCTCTGAGGATTGGCTGATACTGCGTCCCTCTGATCTGCCTCTGAAACCAGGACTGTGGCTCACCATTATAGGAGATTTCCAATGAAGCTGCGCCGTTGCGGATCTCTGGCAGGTCAGACATTGTGTCTCTGACAGTGATGGTTCTGTAAATTCCTCCATTTCCACTATTGATGAAAAAAAGCCGTGCTGAGACAACGTATCACTGATAGATAAACAAGTTCGAAGAATATATGAACTTACCGCGTGACATTACTGACGTATTTCTTCTCATCCACCACCACATTCAAAGAGCAGGCTCTGGGAGCAAACACATGCAGAGGCTCTGGATAGCGAGGGAGCTTCTCTCCAGGAGCAGCAGCCAGGATGATCGCCCTGCGGCGAGTCTGAGCAACTCCATACTGACCTGCCTGAAATGAGAGCAGCACCCAGCATTTTAGAGTTATGCTTTTTTAATTTATACATTAGGTATACTGGCAAATAATTACCTGAAGGACTCCAAAAGTACATTGGTAGCCCATGCGCACGAGACAACGTAGAGTCAGTTTCAGGACCATGGAGCTCTTGAAGGAGACAAAGTTCCTTACATTCTCAAGCAGGAAGAACTTGGGTCTGTAGTAGTCGCAGTAACTGGAAGGAAAGGAAAGGCTGGCTCAGATTGTGCTCTTAACAAGCATAAGTTGTCTGCACTGACAAAAATCAAACAACATTTTAGAAAAACAAATTTGCATGGGCTGAAATGGATATCTATCCTTACAGTCACATACCTGAGATAAGAGACAACAAGAGAGTTCTTGAACTTTGAATAAGTGCGAGAGTTGAAGCGATTCATTCCACTGAAGCCTTGGCAAGGAGGCCCTCCACAGAGCATCTCCACGTCGCCCTTCTGAGGCAGTTTCTGGCCAAGAGCGTTTGTCTTCTCTCCGGACATGACCAACTTTAGTAAGACATTGCAGTCCTCTGTGAAAACTGTGGTGCCGGGGTTGTTCAGCCTAAAAGCTTGTGCTGCTGGCTCCCACATCTCTATGGCCCACAGAGTCTCAGAAATAGCTAAAGTATACAAATGGAAGCTGTCAAGGTCTGCATTTTAACATATGTTGATAAAGACAAATTACATATACAGGGCAAGAAAAGGCCTACCAGCCTGGTGGAAGCCTTCAGAGAGTCCACCGCAGCCAGAGAAAACATCCAGTGTGCGATATTTGGGTATCTTGAGTGACTGCCCTTCGTTCTGAGATTCTGGTGTTTCCTGGACAGCTGCTGCCTTTCCTTTGCCTTTACCTGATAATGAAGAGTTTTAGTATCTCATTCATCTTAAAATCAATTTTAGGTAAGATATTGTAAAAGCTGTCAACACCGTTTGTTTTTGTTTTTTTTACCTTTGCCCTTGCCCTTTCCCTTGCCTTTATGAACAGCAGTGCGGGCATGATTCGGAGGGTCCTCGAAGCTTTTGGATTTAGCATTGTAGGCCTGTGGATGAACATATAACAAACCTGTTCATGGCAATCAGGATTTTGCAAGTATGACCACAACATCTCCTTGAACATTCCAATGTACTTAAGCTCGAGATTGGATTTTTTAAAATTCTACTGACCTCATGTTGGATTATAATGCAATTCATTATAATTCAAAATGCTGTCTTTGGTAACTATTTGTTTACAAACTTCAGAGTTTGTTGTATAGAAATTTTACCTCTAGGAAGTAAAAGCGGTCAGGTCCACCAGTGGAGTAGTCCTGGACAGATTCATTCAGATCCTCTGCATATTCTACTTGACAGCGGCCAAGCACCTCAGACATGTTGACAGCTACTTCTTCATCACTCCAATACAGTTGATTGATGTCTGTGTGGTAACTTGCTTTGATACCCTTGTGAGTATTCTCAGGCCTAAGGAAATTTTTTTTAAAATTCAGTGAACGTGAAGGAATTGCCATGGTTGTTTCAGTGTATTTCATTAATGCATTTTCTGTTACCTGTAGAACTTGTAGAGCCGCAATTTGACATCTGGACAGCAATTATTGCGCCTGTGACAGAAGATCTCCTTGATACGACCAATGCGGAAGGGATCTGGAGCATCAAGGTTTGATCCCTTAATGTAATCTGAAGACTTCCTATAATATTCCGGATACAGCTCCTCATCCACATCCTCTTTTCTATGGGAGCGCTTGACTGGACTAGCTGGCTTCACGCTGAGAACAGGAACAGTGGCAGTGAGCATTTATACCTTTCTACTACATAAATGTGAGTAGTCAAGGGCAAATTGCAACTTAAATCACTGCGTGTTTCTATCTCCCACTCACCTGAAATTAAATGCAGTTGGGGGCAGGTAGACACTGTCCCCCACCCTGAACTGTACCCCCTTAAAGCAGGCCAATGCATACAAAGTGTTTGAGTCCTTGTCTTTATCTTCCAGGGGTTCAAACACTTGAGGCACTTGCTGCTCATCCTGGGCTTTAGTCCTGACACAACTGCTGCAGTTTCTGAAATTAAAACAGCAAATTTACCCAACAACTTCCAAAAAAAAAAACAAACCCCAACTAATATTAACATCGATTGTGCTTACTTGAACTTGCAGTCTTCTGGTGGAGTAAATTTGGGAGGTGCCTCAAAGCGTGCAAACTCTGCCTCATACCAAAACTGATAGAAGAAACTCTTCCCATCATCCTCAATCACCTTAATGTCAACATCCATTCCACCCTATAGTCCAAATGTTGACAGGGGAATTAATATATTACGAGAAAATGCAAATCAACCAATTAACCTGTGAAGTGTCCTCTCACCTCCATAAACCAGTTGTTAGAGGGAGCCTTATAGATGACATTAACTTTGCCTTGCACATAACTGAGCAGCATGTCTTCACACTCATCCACAAGGACAAGCTCCAGCGGATCAGAGGACTCTCCCAGCACTGTGTCAGTCCCACGATGGAACCAATGGGCATGGAACATCTTTCCATTGTTATCCTCCCAAAGGGATGTGATCCTGCAATAACACAGTACTAAGACTACAGCAACTGTTGTGACAAAACTGCCAAGATGTCTTCAGAAAGCCACTCATACCTCGCCAGGAACAGAGGAACAGATGGGTCCTCTGATGAAACGGAGACACAATCTCCCACTTCTAGGACTTCATCGTTTACACTGATCTTCATGTAGTACTGCCTCTTTCCCTCAGTCTGAAGGGGGTTGGGAGAGAAACCGAGTAGACAAAAATTAATAACGCACAGCAGACAATCATTCAATCAATGTCAAAAATCAAGAGGAAACCAATACCGCTACTGGCTCTCCAATCCATGTCAGTTTGCACTGGGTCTGCTTCTTCCTTTTTGCTTGAGAAACCTTTGTAGTCTTCACAGTCAGTATGTCATCCTCTTCGATGTTCTCATCATCCTCAGCTTCCTTTACTGCAAGGTTTGGGCATCTAAACAGAGGGTTTGATTTCTTTTTTAACTAGAGTTAAAAATGTTTTAATGGAGATTCACCGTTTTGTTCCAACACTAGACTGGCAACCCGTCCAGGGTGTGCCCCAACTTTTGCCCATAACCTCTGGGCTAAGCTCTAGCCCCACCATGGATGAAGAGTACAGAAAAAGGATGGAGCTTGGTGCTTTCTTTAAAATGATTTCAAGTTTCATGGTGATCTGCCAGTCAGATAATATAATATTAGATTCCACCCATTATCTATATTGATTATCCATGTCAGCGTCATGGGAGAGCTGAAGACTATCCAATCGGTCATTTGGACTGAACAAAGTATAACCAATTTACAATTAGCACTATAATTATTAATAATTATTATAATTCATTGGACCTACTGGTTTGGTAAGCACAAACAGCACATCAGTAAACCAATTCAGTGAGTAAGTGATTTTTAAACTGGCAGGAACATGTCACTATAGTCACTAATCTGTGATCAACAGGAAATAAGTGTAAGAAAATAAAATGGTCCTATAGACCCAACTGTGTCAGGTTACTAATGTAGTCAAAACTTTGGCCAAATGACTTCTTAATCTTTGATGTAAATACTTTAGTTTCTGTTCACCTTCTCTGCCGGCAAGCCTGCTTGGTTTTTCCACTTCCTCCAAATTTGATCATGTCCTTGCATGCTGAGCACTTTCCACAATCAGGAGATTGACAAACCTTAAAAAAACAAAACACAAAAAAACCCCATTAGTTTCCAAGAAGGCAAACAAAAGCATAACTGTTGCGGCCACATTTAATTATATGCCGTTTGTAGAGTGACACTTCACTTTCACGGAGCTATAATCTCACCTCACAGACACCACAACGCTGTCGTTTGAGCCCACTACTCTCTTTATCGATCTGATCTATCTGATCAGAAAAGAAGGTATCGAAGATCTGATAGACCAGCTTGGTAGTGGTCGCCTTTGTTGGGCCCTTACTGTCCTTCTCAATCTTGGTTGGGTGACGAATAGACTGTCTTCTGGCTGCTCTCCTGTCAAAAGAATGAAGCATTTTTTCAGAGAAGACGTGTAGTTTGCGTCAGGGCCTCAACACGCCACAGCATCAGGCCATGCAACATAACATACCAGACAGACGCGGTAAAGATTTATAACAGAGTTCGCGTTAGATACAACTGGAAAATCCCACAAACTCAGTTCAAGATTCGCAATAATGTTTTGATCATCTATAAAACCTACAAGACACTTCTTTTTCCCACTTAAGGTTTTAGGGGAGTCTACAGGTCTTTTCAGCCATTAACCAGTTTCATTTTCTATTATGAACCATTACCTGACATAAGCCTTGTTTTAACAGAAATGTTTTTAAGTGCTCACAATGCATAACTTATTCGGTTTTTAATTAACAGAGTATTTATGTGTTGTACTTCCAACTTGTATTGCCACGTTGAGCCTTTGTTGAAGTGCGTCGTTACATATACTTAATACACACAAACGTAAAACTTTTGCATTCCATTTTTTCAAGTTTGGGTCTCTAGGTTTGCTTTCATATATTTAAATTGTTTCAGACACTGTATGGAATGGCAAATATAATCCAATATTGGCAAACTGAAATGAAAGCGTAAAAAGTAAAGTCTAAATTACTTTTAAAATTCTAGCGTGAACTCTGTTGTCCACATCGACCCTAAATAACCAACAATAAACACATCACAATACAAGCTAAGGATGCATTTACAATAAGGCCGACCTACCAGTACAGCAGCATGCTGCATTAGGAAATGTCAAAGGAATGTTAGACACGAGGGAAAACAACGAGGAGCAGGAATATTTTAATACAAGCAAAAAAGGATAATTTAATCAGGAAAATGTCAATTTTCTTTGGTGCAGCTCATGGATTGCGGTGGCCAACGCTCATTTCCCACTACAACCTTCAGGAGTTAGAT
The DNA here is from genome assembly GCA_900303265.1 of Brotula barbata. Classification (NCBI taxonomy): domain Eukaryota; kingdom Metazoa; phylum Chordata; class Actinopteri; order Ophidiiformes; family Ophidiidae; genus Brotula; species Brotula barbata. The sequence goes on along the minus strand of OMNV01009125.1, from coordinate 21,397 downwards.
ATCTTGCTGCATAATATGAAGACCATTTCAAATAATTACTGCAATAGTCTGACTACAGGAGCCAAAAGTCTATCGGTTCATATTCCGAATCAAGACATGTGTGCAGTTTATGTAGTTAGCCATCTTCTCCCTTTTCAGCAGTGTCACGTTTGTATGTGAGGGGGGGATCCTGCACTGTCCTCGTTGGCTCACAAATGGAAACAAATGCTCGTGGACTTTTAATTTTTTTTTTCAAATATCACTTAATGCAACAACAAAACACAGCACGTGATATTTGTAAGTCATACCTCTTCCCCAGGGTGACTCCAGCCAGCTTGATTAGGTCTCTCATGCAGGGAGTAACAATTATGGGTTGCTCATCAGGGTCACCAGCCTCATCATAGCTCTCCACCTGCTCAACCACAAACTGAGCATGACGCAGCAGCGTGTCTTCTGTGAAGCGGTTGAAGTTTAATCCTGCAGGAGGCACTGTTGTCTAAGGGCAGAAGGAAACAACGTCGATGTATTGGTTGTGCGATACAGGACCAAAGAGCCATGTTCCATCCCAGCGAAAGTGGTAAATGCTTTGCGCCCTGTACAAACTCCTTTTTAGTGAAAGGCTTAACCAGCAAACTCTACGGAGTGAGATACTACTTTAACAGCGCATTGCGTTGTCTATTCAGAAGGCATGTTCACCTCTCACCTCAGGTCCTGTCCAAAAACGTCTATGATAAGCATCTCAAACAGTGTGCTACAGCAGGTGAAGTGCATAGTCTTTGAGCACGACTAACATACTTCAGCTAATTTCACTGACCTCGCAAGTGTAACGGGCTGGCACACAAATAGCCGTGAACAAAAAAAGGTTTTATTTAGACCCGGCTTAAATAACAGACCAGCGATTTTTTTTAAACCTTGCGTATTTGACCAGGCTTTATATACAATGGTGTTATTAATTTTTTTTTTTTATAATGCAGTATACCTTTATGTATCGGCCAAGTGTTATCCAAGACTGTTGTAATAATTTTCCCCAGTTTCCAAAGACGCTCACATATCTTCACCTCAATCTTGTTGAGAAGGTCCTCATAAGTAGAGTCACGATTCTTCTGAAGGAATTCTACCACTATCTTGCTCATATAGATTTTCTCTTGCATCAGTGCAAAGATGGCTGCATACTCCTCACTGGGCTGCATCAGGATGTAATCGGCAAAACCTGAAAAGAGTTAACTGTTAACATATATCATACATCAAGGGAACAAAGTAAATAGATATTTCTTAAAAGTCCAAATGTTGCTACCTGTAGTGAACCCAATTAATGCTTTTTCACCACCATCAAAGCCAGTTATCCACCAGGCATTTATAGGTCCGAGCTTCCTGCCAGGAACGCCTCCTGAGAGGAAAATAGACACACATCTGTTTGTTAAGCTTCTGCTTGGCTGCATTGTCTCAAGCAAGGTGTTTCTGCGTGTAAAGATGCCGGTCGTCATACCATCAAGGCAAGGGTTGTCATCATAAATGGGCTTCACTGCACAACTGAAGAACAGCTCAACATTCTTCTCAATCAGTCCAGAGTCAAATGGACAGAGATGGCCATGCTTGTCATAAACACTACAAGACAAATTCACAGAATGACTGACAAGAACTCAGAAGATGAAAACAGCTGTCTGTACTAGTCTATCAAAATGCAGAAGTCAAAAATTAGTTTGATAGAAAAGTGTGCAGATCTTAGATTGACCATGAAATGGAAAACTGGTAAAAATGTTCACTTAGAATGTGGCCATCAGCCAATTTGTTTGATGTTTTTTTTAACCCAGCACAACTGGGACAATAGTTGTAATATGAATCACCTGACAGAGGGTGCAAAAAGCTGCAGTACTGGTTGTGTGATCAATATTTGTGCAATGAGAGTATGTTTCAAGAGTCTGTTTTTACTTTTAAGGGAAGTTAATTTTGACAGTCCCAACTGACAATTTGAAGAATAAAGAATTTGGGCAACTCGATATTGGCTCATCGATGATGCGATGAACAAAATATGGGCTGTGGTGTTGCATGCTAGAAATATGCCTATATAATTTATACCCATTTGTCACAGGTGTGTTAATCAATCAATTATCATTTCACCTGAAATTTGTAATCCTGTGCTGCGGCAGATCATCATAGCTCTCAAATCCATCCTCATTTGAATCAAACAGGGAGAGGCGCTCATCTGTCAACATCTCTGGTTCGTCCAGCTGCAGATGCAAAGTGTCAAAGCCTTTAGGTTTCATTTTTAGAGTAGTTGTTTAATTACTAAAGAAATATTGACGACACACCAACATTTACACATTACCAACAAACTCAGCGGTGGATAATCATATTCATAACTACCTTCAGTGTTACAAATCACACTGAAATGATCATTTGGAAATAACCAACTCATCATGTCATATTCCATTTTCTTTGCCAACTCCAATAACATTTGCATCTGGGTTTACTTTGAGAATAAACTTACTGCATTATCGGGATCCCCTTGATAGACCTTGAGGTCTGAGTCATCCAGGTACTGTCTGCAGTCTTGGCATTTGGGTGGCGGTGCCTACAGGAAAAAAAAAAAAGATATAATGTCCGCCATTCAGAATTAAATAATCCAGTGGATATAAGTAGTAGCACTGGTAAACAATGCTGCTTACAGGAAATTATATTTCATTACCTTTGCAGCAGAAACAGAATTTGTCACCACACTCTTTGATTCTTCTGAAGCAGTGCTGCAATTTAAAAAAAGAAAAGAAAAAGTCATTGATATGACAAATTGGGTGAGGGGCATCACCAGTGCTCAGTGCATTAAACTTACTTTTCATTTGAAGCCACTTTGAGACGCTTCTCCTCCTGAGACTTAAATGGATATAAAATTGAAGTTTTGAGTGCTTTATACCATTGCTTTTGAAGTGGAATTTTTAATGTGTGTGTTAGGATTTGAATTAGAGTTGGTGCATCACCTCTTCAATATCATCCTCCTCTTTCTTCACTTCATTTTGTCCTGTTGCAGATTCTTCATTCAGGTCTTCTGACTTGCGCTTTTGACTGCACAGAAAGTCAGATTTATTGTTAGAGTTTCTTTCTCCAAGAAGGAAAAGGCAAATGAACTTGTAATCTGAATAAGACGAAGGCATACGCACATTTTGGAGAACATTGAGAAGATGGTTGGCTGTTTTCCGCTGTTCCTTGTGACCCTTGTGCTGGCTGGAGACTCTATAAAGTCATCACACATTTAATTTGTGGGTCATTTCAATGTGATGCTGGATGGTAAAAATTACCAAATGTCAAACCTACTTTTGGCATCAGAGTCTGCTTTGCTCTTGCGTCCACCTTTCCCTTTGGAAACTTTTGGAGACTTGAGAGCGTCGGCTTCCTCGTTTACATCCATGGCTTCATCTCCACCATCCTCATCTTTGTGACAACCATTTGTGGCAAAACCATTAGTCTTTCCATTCTGCTTCATGTCATCAGCATGTGAACCATTTTCCAAGCAAAGCTCCTTCCCCAGCAGTGACTTTACTTTGGAGATGTAGCCCTCCTAAGAAAAAAGCGCAGCACATGGGTCACAGAGAATGAACAAGACATATTTCAGAATTTGTCACTCACATACAAAAAGACTTACCATTGAGATCTCTGAACTTTTCATTTTCTTCTCCAGGCTATTCAGTTGGTCCTGAGTGTCAACATGCAGGAAGTCCTGCAGCAACCTGAGTTTCTCCTTGATACAATCCTGGTATGGAATTTATGAGGAGGCATATACAGTCAGACGCTTGCAAAGAGGTTATGCCACTGACAAACAGCACACCACCAGATTAGAAAATGCGTGGTTTGACATATTTAATCAAAATATTAATAATTAAATAAAGACTTGTTCAGCATCACACATTAATACTTGAGTGGACAATGTCGCAGACTTGAGATATTTGAATTCATTTTTAAATTAACCTAGTACTACAGTTTGTAGCCTGGTGAGCTCCAAACAGGCGTGATCACAAGCCACACACAATTAGCTGAGCAGCAGCAGATGCTTTGGTGTGTAGTGAACGTAGCCCACCTCGTCTGAAAACTCATCTTCATTCTCCTCCAGCATCTGCAACCTGTGAACACGCACGTCAAAACAAAGCTAAGATAATGTAGGCTAACTGCATAGCAAGCCACTGTGCAAATCATCGCACAGGACGTTCACCAGTGTTGCTGCAATGTGACAGTAAATTAGCAGCAACCTGAGGGATAAAACTTCCCGAGTGGCGCCAAATTCCCCCACGCTGCTCCGTCCGTTGACAGCTAAAATGCTAACTTGCTAACATTCAGTAAATGAAGGAGCTAACGGAATCTCCAGGCAGCATCAGTCCAGACAGTCAGGTAGCAATAAGCTAACATGAGCCACAGCCGCTTAGAATATGCAAACGAATGAAGAGGGGCACCGCACAACTAATGTACATTTCAAGGTAGCTGTGAGCTGTACCGTTGTTGTGGCTTTTATGCTAACACAAACTGCATGCATGATAAACAACCACAATGATAATTAGCATGTATGTTACTACCGTACCTTTTCCTGACATCCTCTGGCAAAGACAGGGAAATCTTGGCAGGCATAGTGTGGATTTACGTCAAAGACTAAGTTAAAAGAGATAAAATCGCCTTAAAACGGATAAAATAAGCTTGTAGCAGTCAAAGAAGAGCAGAGCTCGTCTGTACAATCACTGCCTGGCTCGTGTCAGAGCCTGCAAACGATGCTATATGCAATTCGGGCGCGCGGGCCGTCTTTTCGCGCGGAAACCAGGGTATTCTGGGTTGTACCACTGCCGAGATCCTTAGGTAAAAATTTTGATTCAATGGTGTAATTTCTCACTCCTGGATGCATTAAACGCAGTTTGAACACGTCAGTTAATCGTACATAATATTCTAAAAACAACTGTGTATGTTGTGTCGTGTTAATTTGGATATTATCTTCTTCTCTAAGTAAAATACTGACAAGCTATACCCCTACTCTGTACCAAATGTTCTCGCCTACAGACGAGGCGGAAGCAATTTGGATGTTTTCCAACCAGCAACAGCACATTGATAATATAATTGGAAAAATTGCCCTTTGTCTTCCAGATGCAACATATTTAACAACTTAGACAAGAGCAAAAGTGGTAATTGAGTCCACTTTCAGTCAAACAGATCAGGGTTATTTAAATGACTTTGGATAAATGCAACGGGCATTTTCACATTAGCAATCCTTTAACCAGTAAGTATGTCATAGAAAAGACAGAAATCCTAATCCCTGTGATTTAAAAATCCTAAAAGCCATTATAGTAACCCTTACCTTTTTTAAGATATGGCATTTTTAATTGCCATCAAACGTCTCTTCATTCTATATATTCTATGCTGGTATTTTACACAGATTTATTTAATGTGTCCTGATAAATTTGGGATCATTGGACACTTGTGGTTTAAATTAGAATTTGAAATAAAAATTTATTAATATGGAACACTGATGATAACCTCATAGTTTAAGAGGCTGATGACACCAAACCAAGCTAATATCTAGGATGAAGCATTATTTCTTTCTAATTACTATATTTCGCAGAATGTTTGATAAAGGTATGCTTTTTTTAAATGTATTAATTGCTCATAAAAGTATGTACATTTTCAGCCTTTTGCACTGTTTTTTTTTAAATCATTTTTAAAATAAACCCCAGCCTCTTATTATTTATTTTAGAAATACAATTCCAGTTGGATTCTTGCTTCATGAATAACAACAAATGTTATTTGATTTTGGATGTCTGATTGTTGCTTCATTTTTGTACCATATGTCATTGTCTTAAGTCTTTTTGTTTTCAATTCCTGTTTGATCAATTTCATGAATGAGTGAATTATTCCTAGATCCTGTCTATGTAAAACATTTAAATCTGATGTGTTATTTATTTAGGTTGCAGTGCAAAGTTTCAGTTTTGAGTTATATTTATTGCACTTTCTGTGAAATGTTTGAGCAACTATAATGACCAAATGACCTTGACCAAAGATATTTAGCTTTTGAACTTGATGTGCGCAAAGGCAAACTAAACTGTAAAAACTTGCACATTGTTAGGTTACACAGTTACAGAGACATCAAGATAAAAACAACAATGTGCAGACAGACACAAGGCACCCAGAGGGGCTTGTTCACAGAATAGAATACATTCGCCTTTGAATTAGAAGTAATTTTTACAAAATGGGAAATGTTATATGAATTTCAACACCTACTGTGTATCTAATTGGAAAATTTACCTTGTAAATCCTGATTGGAGATATGAAAGCCACCAAACTGTTGAGGTGATTAACAATGGAATGTAAATCAGATAGAAAAAAAAATAGAATTGAACATTATCCTCTCCAAATTGTGTCCTCTAAACCATAGTGCACACCAAGTATTTGAAAAACTAATTATCAACAGCGAAGTTGAAGTTTCTGAAGTCAAGCAGCAGATGGCACTTGAGCCTCAAGAATGAGTGGGAATGTTTTTGGGCAGAGAAAAAATATGGAAAACAGTACAATGCGTTCTTGCTCAAATTGCAATATGAACAAAAAGAGATTATTCTTATTCTTCCAATAGATTTTAGTGTACTTTTGTTGTTATTTGCATTTTTGCAACTATACTCTCTCTAACTCATCAAGGATGACTGAACTTTGTGGTGTTTTGTTGGTATTTTACTCCTATCGAGATATGCCTTTGTGTTTGATACTTTTTTACAGTCATATCCCGGTTGTGTCGTTTGGTTAGTCTCAAATGTTTTCGTGTATTCAACTTCACCTTCACGTTTCAAGTCTGATGTCATATCCTGCAGGGCACTGGAAAGTGTTGGCAGACTTCCCAGCAGCGCAGCCTCTTGGGGCTGATTCAGCCGATGTTCCCACCCAGGAATCCTGGACGTCTGACAGGAACCAGGCCTGACTCTCCCAAGGCTACTCCAAGTCAGCCTCTCCCCTCACCCAGTCTACCCTTGAGCCAAAAACCTCTCCCAGGGCCTGTCTTTATGTCTCTTTCAGACAAATTCACCCACAAATAGACATTCCTCTTCACCACACCCCATCCTCACCCTCTGCCCTCTGCCCAGCTTCCCATCATAATCCTGTCTCATTTTAGCCTTAAGCAATTGAAAAATTTTATTAGGCAAGACAGCCATGATTAATAGCCGAGCACCATTTGTATGTACAATTCAGACTTTCATGTTCTAGCTAGTGTTTGTGTCTGACCTTGTCAGAGCATGTTTGGATTAAATGCCTCATTTTGAATACTTCTCTGATGTAAGCACAATAGGGAGGCATCTCAGGACCTGCAAATAAACTAAAGGTGCAATTAAATTTGGTAAGGCTTTACCAGCTCTTCAAATGCATTTGTTTGAAACTCAGTCACACAAACAGGATTCTTTAAGTATTTCATTTATTTTATAAAAAGGGAATGTAATTAACAAAAAGTTTATGTACCTACATTAGTGTTTCAGATTGTACCAATTTAAAAGAGGCAGCGTGCTACTGGACACACAAGGCTATTGCACACAAGACATTTCATACAATGAAAACCATACATACTGTACAAAGATACATACATACTTACAAACATACATAGATATACATACATTTATCATATAAAATCATACACACAGGCAACACAATGAAGTGGTAGGTACACAGATTAAACTTCTCTCTGTCCGAAAAAACCTGGGGGAAAGCATTTATCACTGAAGCTGCCAAAGTGCTTTTCACCAATTTCTTTTTGGCTGTCTAATGTCAAAGTCAGTTTGAAAACACCAATGGAGAGAAGAATTTATTAAATTTGTGTGTGTCAGTCTCCTGGAAGAAGGGTTAATGTGCCCTGAACAACAGGAACTGGACTATGAAAAACAGGACTTCCTAAGGCTGGAGGAAGATGCATGTTGTAGGTCTTAAAAGAATGAGGATGAAGTTGACCTCCCAGGAAGGCAGACCCCCATGTGCCTTTGAAACTGGATATTCTCCCTTTTTGTAGGGGAGGTGAAAGATCTTTGGAAATTTGAGACGTGTTTACAAGTTTACTTACACAAAGCATATGGCTCTTTAATTAAACCAGAATGTTCACAACAAATTCTTGTTCATGGTGCTGTTTAAGACTTCACAGTGAGAGTGACTGACCCTGTTCATCCCACTCTCTGCTCGTCAAAATACTTATTAATAATACTGTCAACAATGGAGCGCCTGCCCCAAACACTTCATACATACATTCAGCCTAATTCTCCAAACGGAAGGCACAAACAGAGACAACACGTTGCTGCTATGGTGCTTAAACATTGTTAGGACAACAATCTAATTAATCAAAGCTGCTGGACAGCTGTCATTGAGTAAAATTCATCAGTGCCAACTCACTTCAGGAAATGTGCTTTCTGATTAGGCCTTCCTCTGAGGAAACAGTTAAGATATAAAAGACAACAGTGAAAGCAAGAGGGACAGAGAATGAGGACAAATGAAGGAAGGTGTGTTAATGACGGCAAGATGGAACTCGTATATATCATACACATTAACGTTTACAAACGAGTTAGAATTCCATGCATTAAATGTAGGAAGATTATGTAAGTTTGTTTTAAACAAGGTTATATAGGGAGTATATAGCCCTGGTTTGGTGGAAGGCGCACTTTAACACAGTAATTTGGAGTGGAGGCGATTACTGTCTACTGGCTATGTAAAGTATACAGTAAGTGATGAATATGCAGTTCTGATGTATACATGTATCAGTGAAGGAGAGAAAAATACAAAATGCCTTGAAATCTACATCGTGCAACTTTGCAAGCTTTGTATCGATGCAGACCTTTAAAGGCTACGACACATCACAACATAACTTTGATGTTATGTCTCCGAAGTTCTTTTTTTGGCTTTCTTTAGCAGTTTATGTGTTAAATAAGCTTGCAGGCATGTACATTAAATGGTTTGAAACTCCATATTATTTAATAAGAGTACCCATGAAAAAGCAATTTCACATTTCTGAAAGGTCTCACCTCCAACTGTGAGTTTATTGAACTGTGTTGTCACAGCCCTGCGTGGGTGAATCCACCGATTGTTTATTGTGACTTCACACAATGTTGAGTACAATGACGTGAAGTCTGCATTGTTGAATGTGCCTCGACAAACATTCATCAGGCCGTGCCGGACAGGTGCGAGGTGTGCTCTCTCCATTCTCAGCAATTCTCTGCCTCATCAGAGTCCCTCAACTTGTTCTCTTTCATGCACAAATTCTCTCCGTCTCGTGCAGATACAAGCACACACACACACACACACACGCACGGGGACATGTGCATTTGCACCATATCAGACACAGGTGGTACAGTCTTGCATGATGGGTGTGGTCTGGTGTTCGTGTTTGTTGGTGCAGTGCTCCAGAGAGCTGGAGCTTTTCAGAGGGACCAGGCAGCGGTCAGCAGGCCGTCCACTTTGCAGCACCCCCCAGCAGCACAGCACACGCAGAAACTCTTTTCTCATGTCTTTGCTGCGCAGTGTGTAGATAACTGGGTTGAGAGCTGAGTTCAGAGTGGCAAAGCCAAAAAAGATGTTTGCTGTGGAGAGTATTGGACAGGACCCCATACTGCAGGACGAGTCTAGAAGCAGGATGGTAAAAGCTGGAAGCCAGCACATGATGAAGACACCCAGCACTATAGTAACTGTTTTCAAAAGGGCATAGGCAGGTGAGTTGGTGGCCTCTTGGTGGCTGGAACGTACAATCAAATAAATCCTCACATAGAGGATGACAATGGAGAGCAATATGAGGCTGAAGATGGAAACAACAAAAAGAATGTATTTTTTAGAGTAGAGAGGCAGTACAGCAGAGCACTGAGGGAGGTTGTTGATACAATTCCAGCCGATAATGGGAAGTCCTCCGAGCAGGATGGAGGTGACCCAGCAAGCTCCAATCAGAAGGAACATGCGACAGGTTTTGGTGGCGCCGTACACTTTGACCTTGGTGATGGCAATATACCGCTCTATCGCTATCGCCAGCAAGCTAAAGACCGAAGCTGCCAGAGCGATGAACGCTGTGCCCTCCCGGATGAACCACTGAACTGGCACCAGCTCGAAAGTCCTTGACCCTGACAGAAAGATGTTGGCTATGTAAGCAGAGCCTGCCAGCAAGTCGGAGAAAGCCAGGTTGCCGATGAAGAAGAACATGGCAGAGTGGAACTTCTTGTTGCGACACACAGCTATGAGAACCAGCAGATTCTCCAGGATGATGAAGCTGCAGAGGACCACGATGGCAATGTTGAGGTTGGTAAGCCCTGGTTTTTCTGTTTTACGTCTGTACATTTCATCATCAGTTAAGTCCTTAACAGAGGCATAGTAGCACTGGATTAGAGTCCGGTTGTAGTACTGGGAATACTTGCTCTTCATGTCGACGGGGTGGCAGAGCACAGTGGCTTTACGGCAAAGATTCATTCACACAGCTGAGTTGTGCAGAGCGTACAGGCTGACAGTCATTGCTTCTTAGGAACGGATGGGATGAGGGCCCAGGCTGGGAGGGAGACTGCCTGTCCCACGGTCACGTCTCAAGGGCTCTAAGTGGGTCACCTGTAGACACACACAAGGAAACGAATAGCCTTGGTTACTGTCATGGGAATCATGGTTGCAACAATAAAACAGAGTTACTGACAAAACATGAAGACATGTCATCCTGCTGGACAAAGTATCCAACAAGACTGAGCAACAGACTGTTGTTCAGTCTTGTTTAGAACTCTCAGACTATTTTTGTTATTGTGTGTTCAAAGGATAGTGGAATGCAAGCATATTCTTAGATGCAATTTCATTTACTCTGTGACCCAAATTCAAAAACTGATGGAAGAAAATAATAAGTATACTGTATAAATGCAAGTTTATAAGCAATAAGCATTAGGCCTTCTCCTGTCAAATGTAACATCAGTGAGACTGATTCAAAATGAAACATTTCTGGCATTTCAGATGCCAAAAAGGAATGTATAGCCGCACGCACGCACACACACACACACACACACACACACACACACAATGCTCAGTGTGTACATTTGTTACATCTCTAAACACCCACACAGGCAGATAGTTGCAATTTGTAGTGGCCCAAGAAGAATGTAAAGCAACAACCAAATGGTTCCGCTGGGACATAACTGTAATATAGATGGAAATATCTGAGAAGAATATCTGGGGAATATTAGTTGTGGCTTTGAAACTTGGCAGTCAAGAGATCAACGTCAGGTAGAATGACAAACATTATGTAAGGCAGAGCCCTGGTGCTCTGACAAAGAGCTTTCCTTTCAGACTGAAGGGGACATTCCACTAACCCTGTCCGAGCACTCGACTGTCAACACATGGCATTGTTATGGGGAGCAAACCATTCCACTCCAGTGAACTACCTTGTCTAACTGCAGCATAGCTCGTGGATCAGCCAGACCCCTCCATCCTGACTTGCCTGTTCCAGCCAGTTTACAAAGCCAACAGCTAATTAAACACATACCTGAGCTGAAAATGTGGGAATTTCCCTGACTGTCGGAAAAGTAACATTTATCTGATACTTTCCAATAAATATATAAATATATATATATATATTTATATGAATAAACAGTAACCACACCCCGCTGCCATATTAGCTTATTCAAGATTTTATTTTACGGACTTTTACGGAAATCTGAAAGCTATCGGTAAGGTTTAATAGTCCGTTAAATGATGCAAATTTTCTACATTATTTTGGATGACAGATTGCATGATATGATATGCAAATAATACGCTCCAACAGTAGACCTACAAGGCTGAAGGCTGAAATTTTACAACATTGCTCTCAAGGAAATTGTAGGTGACAAAACCCTCGTGAAGCACTAACAGGGGTTTAAATTACCTGGAGGACCCCTTAAAAGTGTCACCTATAAACACACCAAAACAACATAAAATGGTTTGTAGCAACAGAATTGACAACAAAGGAAAGTTGGACGCTCTGGAAATCTCATTATAGGTGAAGCTGGTGTCTTAAACCTGTCAAAGGTAATGGGATCCCTCCAGAGTCCAGCACTGATGGTAATTCAACACTTTTATTTATTTTTGAAACGTGCCTGTTGACTGCAGCCCTGAGCTCTAAACCCTTAGTGGAAACTGGGAGATGAACCTCTGCTCTGTTCTGCTGAAGAGACTGAAAAGATGGAGCACGAGAAAAGAGACTAAGCCGCAGAGGGAGCATCTGCATCTTCACACAAAGGCCGGAATCTGAGACGCGACAGTGACACACATATGCACTCGACATGTTGCGTCACACAGACCCTCGAAAATACATCAACGCAGGTTAGTAACAGGCTGAATGGTGTAGCGCAGCATTCCCCTGCATCCAGTCAGGTTCAACACACAGCTGGTATTGGTTGCCGGTGATAGCCACGCACGTCGTTTCCTCACGCAGGAACAAAGAACAATAGTCTCCTTCAGTGTGAGGAGCACTGGCCTTCAGTCTTAATAATGGAACAGAGCCTCTCCATTTCGTGCCTGCGATGAATCATAGCTGAAAGTTATTTACAGTGGAGCTCCACCTTATCAGCCTCACTGCATCAACCCCCCCCCCTCCCCCACACCCATCCTTTTAGTTCCATTAAAAGACTTAAATTGGAGCCTTGAGGCGAGCGCATTTGCCAGCTGCACTCTTGTAATTAGATTAGGTTACGTTATAGTGACCTGTAATGATTTACTTAATGGAAAAGTTTGCCGATCTTAACCAACCCTCAACCTCTGGCGTTTCCAAAGAAATAAGTACTACTCTCGCCTTGTTTCGTTTCTTTGATTTCTCAGTTCTGTTAGGATGACCTCTGTGCCAGTTCTTTCAGTATAACCATGTACCCTGTGTTGGGTGCTGAAGGTCCTATTGTCAGCTTGTTGTCTGTCGTCAAGGGATTTGAAAGTGTGCTTGTGTGTGTACATATGAAACCTGAATGGCTGGTTTGCCTACAGCACTGTCTCGCTGCAGCTGTGCCCTGCCTCTACCTGGTGTGTGTCATTCTGTTGTTTCCACAGTGATTGGTTGAGAGGAGTGCAGACTTCCTGCTCTGTAACCCGTCCCTCCAAAGGTACTGACAGTCGAGACCCCTGTTTGACCTAGACATCACTGTCACACACAAACACATTCTCATACATGAAGACCCATCGCTCTATAACTCCTCTCTTACCTGACATTATGGAGTGGCAGGAACAGAATGCAAATCTAAATGTTCGTAGTGCTTTTTACATGTGCCTCTGACCCGCAGCTTAGGTGAATTGCATCGAACATTGACCATAGGTGTGCACGGGAATGTGATAAAGTTGTCTGTCTCTTATATGTCAGCTATGTGATAGTGTCGACCTGTCCAGGGTGTATCCTGCCTTTTACCTGGTTACCTCTGGGAAAGGGTCCGGCCCCCACCACAACTCTAACATGGATTGCGTTACAGATAATGGATGGATGGATATTAATTGAATTATTTGCCAGCAATCTTCATCACATGTGATTTCTGACGAATGTGTACACTCGTACAAGAGTTCATTTCTAATTTCAAGTATGCATAGATATAATTTACATACGTTTATTCATCCATTATCAATAACGCTTTTCTGTGTTAGGTTATGGTTAAGATGTTCCAAAATCAAGGAACAAGATATTTTTACATTTATTTTATATTTAGTACATTGACACAGTTTTATATTCAGTATGGATTTCATAAATTCACACAAGTGAATCCATCAGTCAGTATGTTTCATGCACTTGTAATGATTTGTTGTTACTGTATTATCCTATGTAATTCAATAAAATATGTTACAGAATTAATATAATATATTATATATCATGAATGGAATGAGTCCACCATTCTTAAGGTGTAAACATGATGGCTGAAAAAGATGATTAATTGCCTTAATGGCAGTATAATTGAAGCGTTGTATTAAGTTTGTGTATATACAGTATACTAACTGAAACACACACTATATAGCATCTAAGATATGTTGCAATATAAAAAAAAATGGTTTGTAGAATATATAAAAGCTGCAAGAAAACATGTGCATGTTTTTATTGTATACTTTTTGAAATGTGGAAGAGATATCACATAAATGTATTTTATACTTATTTGGTCAGTATAGAAATGTACAACACATAAATCAAAGTCAAAGTCAAAAAGATGATGTCCTGATTTCACCGTGATGACAGTGAAGGCTGAGGACAAAAATGAGAGACAAGAGAAACTAAACGTTAGACCGATTTTTTTCTGTAGGCTGAGACAGGATATCCTTCCCTATAAGCTGAGACTTGTTGTCACCAAAAACCTGATGTTCGTGACAAGACGGTCACAAAATGAGGCAGTGGAAAGAAACAAATGCGGTAAATTTTCACACTCTTGTCAAAAAAACCCCGAATCACAGAATGTGTCGATGGTGCTACACGATTTCACAACCACGAGCCTTGAAGAGAAAATAACTTGGTGAAACCACAAATCAGGAACCACACAGCTGAGTACAGAGTACAGAAATGCTTTCAAATGCCCTGATATTTAGAAAGTAGAGTTGTTTCTGAAAGACAGTTCTGGTTTTCTTCCAATGCCAACATGAGAAAGAGTTCCTCTCTACATCATGTGACTAACGGTTGCACAATGGCCACAGGTGTTGTTTTTGGATTTCCTAGGAACACCTGATAAGCCCCAATTAGCAGAACTCTCCAAAATCCAAGGTAACACCGCTCCACTGGAACACCAGAAAACCGGTCTCACACTCCTTACAACTCAGCTGCACTTTCTCCTGGGGAGAAAAAAAAATCACCTTTGGATCCAGTCAGTGAATAAACACAAACACACACACACACACACTTTCACCCAATCATGCCTCTCAAAGATTTTGCTGGCGATAAGAAGAATGAGCAACCTTGTCATTGGAGAGTTTACATATGCCGCTTATCTTGTTTGCATTGTGATGCATTTACTGTTTGTTTACCAAGAGGAATCACATGTTTACGGATGAGTGGTTCCAGTGAGGGCTGGGAGGTCAGGAACATCCTGTAACACATCTTTCTCAATCTACCCTTTACACTCGCTGCTCCAAAGCTGCTGTAGTGGCAACACGGCATGAATTAAAGCTAGGTTGGGCCTCACGTGTCAAATGTTTCATGTGATACCTGTTAAAGGGATCCCACAGAAAATGTAATCATACGACACAGGACTCCAACAGACAAAATCCTGTAAACAAACATCCTTTGTTGGGGTAGAAGATGAGACAGTTGTGTACATTTCCTTTTGGATGAGATTTAATGACTTCCTGGGGCCTATAGGGGACACCAGGCTTTTCTTCTGGAGGAGAGATTTAATCTGTGCTTGGACTATTCGAACAGCCACATGGTTATTCATCCTCGATACAGAAAGAGCATCTGCTGCAATGATTTGTTCTTTCCTGCTCATTCCACCCCCTCATTTTTGATATTTTGGTCTGCATAAGTAATCTCTGAAAGTGCTTTGATAGTATTATGATGGGAATGATTCGAGACTTCTTTGTTCTTCTGATGATGGGGAGTGGAAAGAGATAGCCATTACACACATATGCGGGAGACCGTCTTGAATCGAGGTACATTTTTGCATTGTCCATTCAGGAACATTTGAAAAATGTACTAAGAGTTACGTGTCTAAATGTTTAGTGGGGGCACAGCAAAGGAGCAGGGGATTCTTGACGGAAAATTCCATCTGCCGAGCACGGCCATGTCTTGAGTCAAGTGTTAACATGTCAGACATCACAGTGAAAAAAAACAAAAAAAAAGCACATTACCACCACAAAGTTTCACCACTGCTACCACAGCACCCCTATTCTGACGAAATGACCGAATGCACACAAGAAGAACACATTCATTAGCAAGACTTTTCCTTTCCATACTTACATACATACATTTGTGGAGACAAACGCGACCTCATTGAGCTAAAATTGGCATCTTGATGCTCCGAGGCTGCCAACAAGACAGAGACAGACTCTGTGTCAGCTGGTGGCAGGTGGCTGCAGAGTGCCTCTGCCTCTCTTTCCATCACTGAGCCCCGGGGCTCATCCATGAACTCTTTACTGTTTGTCAGCACAGCACAGCAACGCCATTGATCATCCAATTCAGTCAATGTCCAGGGGAAGTGTGTTAATGTTCCCAGAACAGGCGAAACAAAGCTGAGCGTGAGGATCTGTGGTTGCTGACGTGATCGAGCTGTAACCTTGTCCTTACAACAACGTTGGTTACACAGCAGACTGGGTGAAAGTCAGTCACACAATAACTCTTATTTAGCAGTGGTGCAATCGCCCAACTATGTGAAGAACCTGACCTCTTTTCAGGAAGGTCAAAATGAGCCCTGGACAGTTCTTGAGAACTCAGGCTAGACAGCCTGAACTTATCTGGAGGAATAGGAAAAGCATCGAGCAGACGGCAGGCTTCGGTTATCTCCGATACATGTCTCGCTGCCAACCAGCTTGCTGATAAAACCAATGACAAAAACCACAAAAATTTGTGCAAGATAAATAATCATAAGCTCTACATGTCTGAGTTTAAACTCAGCACTACAACGTGAAAACACACTGGGCCCTATTTAAATAATCTATGGCAAACGGTCCGGCACACCACAGGGACCGGTGGTTTGGGACGTGTCCAAGTCCATTTTGCTATTTTGCCACCCGATGCACTGAAACATGGTTTATCGCTATTAAGACAATGAAGACTAGACTTGGCCTTACAGGACAGAAAGATTATCTGCCAAGGAAACAGATTTGCTAGTGTGCGAGGTGAAAGCATGCCAGTAAATCATCTACGGGAGCAGCTTTCAATCACCAAATGCATTGTTGATTTTATTGGACTTTTTAGGAACCCACAGAAGCGTGCAGTTTTGCACGGGGTGTGAGATGGGGGTAAAATCATCTTTGTTCCACTTGCCCTTATCTGAAAATCTCTAGACTGAGTCATACGAAGGAGCACAGCAGCTTCAAAGGAAAACCTGCAAGCCAAAACATCAGCTTGTCTGGGGTTCAAATATTTCCAACAACAAGGCAAACATAGAAGTGCGCATGTGTTTTTTTTCTGCAATTAAAAGTAGTAACAGCACAGTAAAGGAAAATACTAAAGTGTCCATCCTAGACAAAAAGTCACTTCAGTGTACGTTTTATCTGTGTGCATATTTTAGAGAAACTCTCCTGCTAAAAAAAGGTGGCAAACATATTAAAATGTTGAGAAACTGACACATTCTGGCAGGAATTTCACAAACTGTAACTTTATGGGCCCAGTGCGTGGGCTGAGGATGAGAAAGTATCGACAAAGGACAGCAGGCTGTTGTTACATTATTTCCAGAACAGTAAAACTAAGGCGTCTGAGGGGAAGTGTGAGGAAGTGGAGAGCTTCTTTTGGTGTTGTGCAGTAACTAGCTGAGTGTAAAAAGAGAACATTCTGGAGATATGAGACAGTGGTCTGCAGTATCTCACGGTTTGAAGCTTTGAGAGCAACTCTGCTGGGAAACAACAATTTTAACAGAAAAAAACTTGGCAAAGAAACGTCTGTTACTTTGTATAAACTTGCAGAATCGTGTCGCAGACGCACACAAACTACATTCTTTTTCTGTGACTACAAAAAAAAAATAAAGACGATTTTCATTGGTGTCATAATAACATAATTTAGTTATCGCGCTAAATGAGAGGGAAAAAGCAAACAGTCCCATTTTCTTCACAGATAAGACGTTTGGTATTTTTGTGGGGAGTTTTTTTAAATGTAACTTTAACTGGAAATACACACCATCCTCTCCGTATGACCGTTATTATGATAATTTCGTCATCATGCTTCATTAAAATCCTGTAAAAGCTGCAAGATATTAAGGGAGTGGGCGTCCTCAATACACGGGGGCTTCATCGTGTAATTAGGGATTGCCCTTCTGCATGTCAAACAGTTTGACAGTTTGGGTACAACCTCTTCTGTTCAGCCAGGCGGACAAAAGCCTTTTAGCACTGCATGTTTCTCAGTCACTTCTCAGTCACGTCATAAAGCGCCATTTATGGCAGCTGTGTGTGTGCTGTGGGGCTCTTACAGTGGCAAAGAGATGAGCTGCAGACAAAGAGCTGCGTAGAGAAGGGCATTACAGAGCCTGAGGAGCTCTAACCCACATGACCGGCAGACACCGTCCTCAGTCTGTCCCTGCAGGGGGTGGGGATCCTCAGGGACGGTGCCTTAGAGGCAACTATTATCATAATTTAACCTTGGACTGTTCCTGTCAGATGAGGAAGTAGGGCATCAAATTATTCATATTTCGATTTGCAGGGCTCCCTCGCTGCAATGCCCCCTCCTCATCTCATATATTTTAAACTTCACCACAGACACCAAACGGCCATACCACAAAGAGGCGATTAAAAGCAAATCAAGAAGGATTTATATAGCACACATCTGGGCCAGACATTTACTCCTCGAGCCCCATTTAAGACTTCATAACAGCAGAAACTGCAATCAGTGCACGAGACAAAAACTGCAGTGACTTCTCCTCCGAGACAGCAGACTGGAGCTGAAACCAATAAAACCAATGTCTACTTCTGATGTAAAAAAGACGCTGCACAGAGATGTGCACTATGGCCTAGTCTTACGGTTGTCGCAAAGGAACTTTCAGAAGCAGAAGTGTTGAACCTCTAAAATCCTGCTGCGCACATGTGCATGCACTAACCACTCTTGCTCTGTGTACAGAGTAAACTAAATGCAGAAATTGTGTCACCTCAACCTCAAACGCAAAACAACAACATACGAAGGGACATTGCGTCTGTAAAAGCTGAATTGATTCAGGTTTAAGTAACGGCCTCTCTCACACCATGTTGTTGTCAATACAACAAGGTCTCCCCTAATGAATGGCTTTGAACCCTTTTTCAGGTCTCTTTTGTCCTGTCTCCCTGCTCCTATTCTACTCCGTTGGCATACGTTGAACTCCACCCCTTCTCATGTTCTGTTCCCTGGTTGTGAAACAGTGAGGGTGTCGTGAGAGCCTGTGGTTATTTGTTCCATGTCGTGCCAGTGAACACAGGACATGACAACATACAAGTCCTGGGCAATTGTGCGTGATTCCGCGTGTGTTGCTGTGTTAATGTATAGAACATTATGGCAGACACAGCGTGCCGAAATCAAAGCCACGGCAGGGTGGCCGAGAGGGGAACGTGCTGGAGACAAAGCTAAGATAAGAGCTGCACAATGGAAAATGATGCCATCTACAGAAAATAACACACAGAGGCACAAAGACGCCCTGATTACTTCTGCCCAGCACCCACTGATAAGATGATAAATTGATGGAGGGCCTCCATCGCCCCTCATAGTCCAGCATATGAAAACAACTCAAGACTCCTCAGGCAAACATAAAGCCATTAAACAGAGCTCTGCTGCCCAGGGGAAACATGGTTGCCTGGGCAGGGAACACTGTTATGTTTATGTTGTTGCTATACTTCTGCTCTTTAGACATATATATTTTTTTATTACTTCAAAGAACAAAACGTCTATACAAACGCAACAGTGACGTCAATGTCATCTGACCTCTCTGACAAAGAGGCAAGAGAAATCAATTACACAGATCCAATTCAGTTACAACTTGCAATTTAAAGATCACATCCAAAGTCCAGGGCCTATTTACAGTGTCAGAGTTTTGCAGTGACACTATGTCTGTTTTATTTCTTGGCAACATCACGAGTAAAGTCTTTAAAAGAATTTCCCCCCACAGTAAATCACTTTGGTTTTGTGCGGACTTACTTGAGCTGTCTGCAAGATTTTGGGCTAGAGTGGTTCGCCAAGGGATGTGAAAAAAAAACAAACAAGAAAACCCAACAGCAATAAACAGGTCTGAAAGTTGCTATTGCTTTGATGTAACTTTTTAATGATAATGAGACAGCAGCTACTTGACTTTGACTTGGACAGGGCAGATCTGGAATGGACATGTTTGAGCAGTTGTCACATTAGGTCAAAGTAAACAGCATCCACTTCCATTCAGTCTGTCTGCTCTGATGAAGCGGTCTGGTCCCCATCATGACCTGCCATGTGTTTGGCTGTATGATAAGTCCACCACATAGTTAAGCTCAAAGTCATCTCAAGCTCAAGCCTTCAAGACAAAACAATCCAAGAGTGATTTCTAACAGCAAAACCAATCACATCTGGCTTATCTGTCTTAGTTTTAAAGTCTCTCAGCCATGAGAATATCCTAAAAGCCTAATTTTACGTCCAGTTTTAAGCTAAATAAATGGCTTTAGTAGGCACCTCAGTCCTTTCAGATACCACTTGCCGCGTGGGGAAATTCAAAATCCCAGAAAACTATCTTGCGCTTACTTTGGATTTGGGAAGCCAAGTGCTGAAGTAATCTGTGTGAGTTTTCCAGCTGCACAAACAAAGAGAGTGGATAACAATGACTGCCAGAAGAAGAGAAGAAGAAAGATTAGGAGGCTTCCAAACCCACAGAACCATCATGTATACAGTACCTGCTCCATGATCACATTGGAGTGAGTGTTGGGAATGACCAGACATTGGGAAACCACAACATGACCACACTGATTAAGTCTACGGCTTGAGCAGACAGCAGGAGTTCATTCCCCTCCAATCTATAAATCACACAGAACAAACCAAGCAAGAGTTCACAGAGTGTTGCCAATCCCTTCCAGAGCCACGGCAGAAACCAGAAACTGTGTTCAATCTCCTTGTCCTTCACTGAAAGTTGTATAATGTTCCTCTGCTAGCTACAGTCGCACAATGGAAAAAACGCTATTTGGAGCCCTGAACACATTTTCGGAGAGATTTCCAACTGGCAGCATACAAGAACAAAGGGTGGTCCATGCTTGAAATGTGACAGAAGAAGAGCTGCCTTATCCCCTCCAAGAAAAAAGTCAGGAAATCCTGGCATGCTGCTACAAGCATTAGCTCCTGGTCATGGGGGGTCTTATAGTTTGTCCAAGTCCCTGAAGTGGGGAAAGAATGTAACAGGAGACATTCAAGCTAATGGAC
Source organism: Brotula barbata (assembly GCA_900303265.1). NCBI lineage: Eukaryota > Metazoa > Chordata > Actinopteri > Ophidiiformes > Ophidiidae > Brotula > Brotula barbata. The sequence continues at coordinate 447 of OMNV01009125.1, read as the reverse complement.
TCTTTCATTGGGTAAAAGTGCTTTCCTAAAGAAAGTCAGAGCCATTCTTTCTACACCAAAGATCAGTTTATGTCAGTTTATGTAAATATTAATGAAATAATCAGCGCAGCACTGACAGCATCGTCGAACACAGGAAAAAGGACAGTTATGACAAGAAGAGACAGATGAGTGTGTCACTGACTGACTGCATGATTCTCTTTGTCTCTCTCTCTCTCTTTGTCTATTTCCGCTAACATAGACCAAGCACCGTCTTTGCAACCATCCCTTTCTCTGTTGTGTTTACAGGTAAGGAACGGGAAAAGGCAGAGGAGGCCATATTTATTCCTCTGATCTGGGACACGCCCAGGTCTTGGCAGTGAATCAGAAAGCTCCATGCTGTCAGCTGTGTGTTGTAACTTGCGCTTCGGCAGCCTGCGAACAGAAGGCGTTTATTTTGCTCCAGCTGCC
>OMNV01009124.1:21131-64099 GCA_900303265.1 Brotula barbata | reverse complement strand
GTTTTTTGCATTTCTGCTTTTTTGATGACAAATACAAAACAAAAGTCAAAGAAATATAAAATTGGCAAAATGACTTTAGACTGCATGGGTTTGACATTGGTGTGGATTGTACCTTAAGTTACATTTGGGGAGGTGTCAATGTATATATTACCCCCTGCCCTGACACCTCCCCTCCTAAAGACATCCTGCTGGGAGCCCAAGCCAAGGTGGGGAGGACTGGGGGGGAGTGGGGGGGATGACATGTCTGTTGATTTACACACTGCACACCTGGTGTGTATCAGAGAGCACATGTTCTGAATAAGCCAGGCTGAGTGCAGACTGCAGCCCAGAAATCCCTCAGCCTCAGACGTGCGAAAAACAAATCGCGGGTCAAAAAGTGAGACCCCACCACTACTACCCGGGGTCCTCAGGCTGCCAGATATGGTTCAAAATGTACGATAGCAGGGGCTCCTCCTGCTACAGTTTAGTGAGAATCTACGTAAATACAGAATGACATTTGGATGAGACGAGAGGGGTCGTTTTTCAGATTAAAATCTACAAACTCCTGATTCTTTGATCGACTGACGCGCCAATGTCCTGCTGGTGCTTGGATGACCCCAGACACATAAATCTGGACCTCGGAGACAAGGAAGATGATATGTGTAAAAGCTGATTTTAGCAGATGCACATGTTGCTTTACTGCTGCAAACAACTTACAGCTTAGTTTAGCTATGCAGGAAGAGGACAGGAACCATGAGAGAGATTTAAATTCAATTTGGAATCTTTGTTACTTACTTAATTACTCTTCATCACAAGTAGTAAGAACGAAAATGTAGACTGTCAGGAATTAAATACATAAATAGATTTTTTGTCAAAACTTTCTTAAGTTTTGTCACTCTTCCTAGGATTAGAGGTTAAAGTAGTCTCAATTATGAAAAGAAAGTGTTAAACCATCATTACACTCTGAAAACCATAAACAGAGTCGGTGTAAAACATCATGGGCACAATTTAGATGATCCATGGGGCAAAGTCCATTTTGGGTGCACAGGGAAGCACAGGGCACAAAGCGGTAGTGTTTGGGCTCCTGATTCATCATAGGCATGTTTTGGGTTGAACATAATATGAACCAATTTGAGCGTCACCTGTCATTCCCTTTAAGAGCCAAGTGTGTTTGAAGGTGGTTCATTGCTATTAGACTTGACTTGGCATAACAGGGCAGACAGATACTCTCATGCATGAGGTGAAAGCAGGCAAGCAAATCCTCTATCGGAGCGACTCTCAACCACCGACGGTATAGAAGATTTTATTTTGTAACCCACAGAAAACAATTAACAAATGTATTTTTGACAGAAGCTTGCCGCAGAGAGCACACATGTTGTGAAGCTGCCTATGTGAGGTGCATCTGAATACTGAGCTCATTATATAGCAAAAATAGCAACGATAGACTGGCGCTCAGACGTGGTTTGAGTTTGTTTAAAGCACGAACACATTCAGCTGACCCATGATAGCAATGCGTCAACAATTTGCCGGACTCACCCATTTTAAGACCAACACTCTCACAGGTACGCATATGGGCGCAAGTGTATCTGCTATTGACACAATGTGGGCTCTGGGTGTGAGAATGACGACTATCTCGATTATATGTTAGCAATGACGTTGGCGCAGTGTTGCGCTCACCACTGATGGAATCTGATTTGGGAGAAACATTTGAGCGTTGGAACGTTTGTGTAGTCCAACAACATATCAACACTTTCGATCTTCAAAACGTCTTGAATAGAGTTATTAACATTTATACATAAAGTAGAAATTGGGCAACATCGCTTAGTTAATGAGGCTGTTAATCTTCACTTTTCATTCGATCATGACAAACTCTGCTGAGATATAGACGTGTCCTTTTTTTCTTTGTGCAAAAATGTAATCAGTGTGTGTTGGTTGTCAGCAGGATGGTGGACTCCAGTTTGGCCCAAGTCATTGTGAGACATCAGAGGCCTCACCTGGTGCCATGGAACTGTCAACCATTTAGCATCCAGATTAGCCACAGTTGCCACCGCGTGTCAACACTGCATTGAACACATGCCTAGGGAGGTGCAGGGGGGACAAGATGGTAGAGAAAGTGACGGAGGCCACAAAATAAACAATTTCTGCAAGCAAAGTGACAAAAACCTGCACTGACAGTGATGAAACAATAACAGCCTTAGGGACACTAAGAACATTATGCTATTGTCACAAACATCCTCCTGACACCATTTCACTATACATTGAATTAGAGGCGACTGGCACATTGAGCTTTGTTCAAAGGCTGCCACCGCCTCATAACACCACTGTGTCTTAACTACAGGCTGCTGGATTCAAAAACCATCTGTGTATTCCACAAGAACAAAAAAAACAAAAAACAAAACACTGCAGTTGTTTATTTTACTGAGCATTGTTCAAGCAAATTACACAAACACACACACACACACAAAGCTGAAAATCTGCTTACTAATCAATTGTCACATCTATGCCCTGACAAGCACTTGACCAGAGCCAGCAGAGGTGTGGGAGAGCCTGAGAGATGTACACTGTTGCATTGACAGACAGACAGACAGACAGGCAGCCAGGCAGGCAGGCAGGCAGATAGACAGACAGACAGACAGAAAGATAAATAGCATAACAATGAACCCAGGTGCTGTGCCTCTAAATGATGGAACCAAGAGTACAGTGAGAAAAAAAGATATATAAGATGCATTGCCATAGACAGGTAGATCGATGGATCGATGGATAAGTAGACAGACAGGCCTGCACTGACTCTAATTATTTCTATGTCTTCTGACTCATTACACATTGACGAACTCGAACAAGTCGTTATCGAGATACTACAGAGTGTTCAGATGAGCAGGGTTTAAATCGAGCAAGACAAAGAGTTCAAAAGAAAAACAAAATACAAGTTTACAACAAAGGAACCATTACTGAGTGCCTGCTAAACAATATAACAACATTTGGTTCCTCCAGGTAATCAAGACACAGTGACAGGTCAGGAGAAATAAAAGGAGAGGTGACAAAAAAGAAAAAAAGTCACAGCTCAGCCTCATTTACCTTCCTGTGGCATTTTCACACCTCAGTGGTTCAAGCTGGTCCCACTGAGAACATTTACACGTTATTTGATTTTCGTTGATTGAGGCAGTATCTCAGTATCTTCAGACATTATTTATACACCCTAACTGATTGGTTGAAATCGGCAAGGATGTAAATGGGGATAGGAACACACACTTTCATTTTCACTTTCATTTCCCAGGTGGAGCTTTATAAAAACAGCATAGCACTTGAGAGAGAAATGTAGCTCTCATTCATTTTCACACCACGTCACAATCATACGCTGTGTGGTGAGAAGAGCATTATTTCGCAGTGGCAACAAAGTAAAAATACTTCACCACGATACTTGAGTACTTTTTCCGAAACGTTGTACTTGAGTGGTATATGACGATGATGCAAATTATTACTTTTATGCAAGTACATATCTGCAGGAAAATCTATACTTTTACTTCATTTCTTTTGTCAAAACAGGTTGGCTCCTTGTTACAAAATTAAATGAAAATAAGAGATGTTTTCAAATATGCAGACTGGGAGCTGAACGTGAGCATCTTAAGGAAATAGCTGATTTTTATTGAAAATGTGTTGTTGGGAAAAATCACAACAACTGTACTGTAAATATAGTTTTGGTGGTTTGAATCAGTTTGAGTTATTCGTACATGTGAGGATAATTTGACTTTCCATACTTAAGTACACTTATTATCCAAAAATTACTTTTAATACCTCAGTAAAATGAATGACTTTCACTCAATCGTGTTACTTAATGGGTCAACTTAACTTGGAACTAAGTTGTTTTTAAATGACAAGTCTGTACTTTTACTCAAGTCTAACCTTGACGTAATTTATCCACCGCCGCTATTTTGTGGCATTGGATGGTGACCTGTTCCAAGGTCAGAGGCAACTTTCCCTCCCATGACAAGCTGCCAGGCTGACATACTGGCAGCAGGTGGGAAAGGGGGGGTGATGGGGAAAATGAAATCGAAAAGGGGGGAAGGGTGAGAACAATGGCGAGCCAAACATGTTTACCGCTAATCCCTGACAACACAAACCAGCTCAATCCATCACAAAAGTCTCAACAACCTGAAGCGTTTTTTCATTTTATCGTATCGTCTGAACACACATTCCAAATAAACCACTAAAAACAGACAAACTTCACCATTTATTTTGCAAAGGTAAAGAAAAAGCACCCAGACGTTCCAGCATCCATTCACATGAGGATGATATGTAATATATATCTGAAATCTAAACACATTGGTCTGAAATTCTGTGCTATTCTGACTTGCACCTCATAAAATGCGATACGCTTCTAATCTGTCTGGGAATTAATGACACAGCAGCAATCAGTTCCAAACACACTCAAGCTGCAGCAAGCTCTTGAGTCTCCACCCTCCACCATGATGAAAAGAGCGAAAGAAAGAACGAAAGAAAGAACGAAAGAAAGAAAGAAAGAAAGAAAGGAAGAAAGAAAGAAAGAAAGGAAGGAAGAAAGAAAGAAAGAAAGAAAGGAAGAAAGGAAGAAAAAAGAAAGAAAGAAAGAAAGAAAGAAAGAAAGAAAGAAAGAAAAAAGGGTACTTCATTGATCTCCGTAGGGAAATTAATTCTCTGCATGGAGCAGTGGGCAGCCGACACATGCACATGCAAACACACACACACACACACACACACACACCAGCACCAAGGGAAATAAAAGATGGAGGTGGAGATTACAGATTGGATTCCCATTGTGTTGAGTTTATATCTCCTCTTGCTCAGTGAATTACAGTCACAGGTTTCAACCATGTGTTTACATTATTCTTGTGTCACTTGACCTTTCACATGGTGCGAGCCTACCTCAAACCAGTGAAAGTGTTCCAACAATTCCAATCCGTGTGCCGTAAAAATACAAAACACAAACCTACACACAAAATCTTTATCATTCCTTTCTGAACTGATGCCACGGTGAACAAAATGACATGAGAAATATTATTTATACAGTGTAATCGTGGCTATCAGATGAGGGCCTGTTAAAAAGGGAAAAGTGAGAAAGTCTTTTAGGAAAATCGCACTTGGGCAAAAAAAAAGAAGTACAAATGTAATCTGCGTAAATTTATGCTAAATATTTTGCTAATGTTTCCATATAAATTTGAAGGAGTCACCGAAGTGACAGGAAGCTGACAATCAGCGACTGTTCGGCTGTTCCATCTGAATTTTCACATTTACTGTAAATCGTTTCTGATATTCAGAATTATCGTGACGCCAAATGAAGCCTGGTTTTCATACTTGGAGTCTTGTGATGATTTACTGAGTGGTGAGGACACATGCTGTGTAACACGGTGGCTGAAAAGACTCTGACAGGTGATAAACATGTTTACGTAAGAGCTCTCACACAGCAAAGACCATAAACAACACGGGCAGTAGCCAAAAATGCACCAAAATCTACACTTTTACATATGGTGTGGCATTTCTATGACCTATCAGCCCATCCAATACTCCATGAAGCTTATTATGAATATATCAGCCAATTCACCATACACACACACACACACACACACACACACACAGCCTATTTGACAAGAGTTCATAGATAGATAGATAGATAGATAGATAGATAGATAGATAGATAGATAGATAGATAGATAGAGAGATAGAGACATAGATAGATATTTCTCTTAGCAAATCAAATAAGTTAAGTTTCCTGCTGTGGAATTTCTCTCCTAAGGCTCAGTAAATACTCCATAATGTATGAAGATTAATACGTAGAAGAATGTAAGTGTTGTCTTTTTAAATCACTGGCGAATTAATTGGAAGCTAAGTACATTTTCAAAACTTTGGATGAATTCAGTTGACTTTTGCACGTTAGTCAAAAATTCATAATTGAGCATATGATGTTGTTCAATAACCGTTTTTAAAGCTACGGGGTTTTTAATTTCCCCTAGCATTCTCTTTATTCTGGGGAGTTGAACATATTTGTCAGAATGCATCCTGATGTATTTGGCATCTTCAACGCATTTTACAAGAATCTAAAATAAAACTCTAGTATTTTTGAAGATGATGATAATGTAAGAGGTTAAAGAAACGTAACTCTCTGTTTGACTGTAGATGTAAAATATATATAGACAGAAATAGTTTTGTCTGTTTGTTTGTTGAAAAAACTTACATTTATTGGGGAATAAGTTAAGTAATGCAAGTTCTCATTTGCGAACTTCCATTTTTTTTTCTTACATATATTTCTGTTTGTGTAGATGTGTTATGTGTTATTAAGTTTTACTAACACTATGGAGGTTCAAATGTGTATTTGATTGAATGTACTCTTGTTTTAAATGTGTTTTAAGCCATGCCGAGACCTCAGAGCAGGCAAACACACATTTCTACACAAAAAACAGACAATAAAGAAGTTTTGAATTTACATTTTGTTGAATTTTGATGCATGTGTACAGTACATACTACAGTATTTTAACTGTAACACTACAACAAGTATAATTAAATGAAATAACCACCATCTAACTTAAAGCAGGTATATGAGTAGAACCTCACATGGGTCCACTAACACACGTTTGCTTCTCTCGGGTGTTTCAAATGACTTTTTCATTGACAAACACCAAATAAATCCTGATTTTAATGACCATCTAAAATAGAAGCCGCGAGCAGCAAAGCCATATATGGACGCCTCTAACCTTTCACTTTGCAGGGTAGCGCTTTTACGAATGAGCATATTCACACAGATTCACGTTGCGTGTTCAGAGTTTGCTCATTCATTGTTACCCTCACATCCACTGCAGCTGTTTCACTGCTAAAGTCAGCGCTAATCCTGTTGTAAAACCAGCAGCATCCAGCGCACACAACACCAAGGCTGCAAGAAGATCAACCAGAACACACTGTAAAGTCTGATCAAATACGACAACAGAAGCACTCAAGTGTCCCTGAAAATACACAACGATGCCATCAAGTAAAGGACTGTAAAACTCAAAGCGTATGTATGTTTAAGCATTATCGGAAGTTATTTATAGAGCTTTTTGTGTGGTTTTTGCGAGGCCTAATGAGCTTTCACTCTATGGTGACAAACTGACCGCAAGACCTGAAACTGTTTAGTATGGCTGACACGATTCTGATGATTTCAAATTATAGTAGTAGTTTTGCTTTTCAACATTTATATCATACTTTTAAATCACAGATGAAGCTATTGAGATTTGTTGCTGTACCTGATGAGATGTTCTGAAAACACTTCTGTTTTTTGTTGTTGTTGTTGTTTTTTTATTGTAAAATTCAAAAAGATAATGCTAAAATAAATATCGCTTCAAGAACACAAAATATAAAAAAATCCACATTATAAATGCAAAAAAAAATGGAGAAGATAAATCTTCACTGCATTTAAGAATTTTTTTTGTATTTAATTAATTTTGAATTGCTTAATGAACTCAGGGCTTGTAATACTTAAATATTTAGACTATATATCACTACATTCTGTGCAAAATGAGTCTATATAAATAATAAACCAGGATTGTTTGATCAATGGGAGTTATATATAATATATACATACATACTGTATATAATCCAATGTCTTGATCTTCTCTCGTGGTTAATGCGTAGTAGTAACTACATAATAAGAACATAACTAACTAACTAATAAGTAAAGTAAACTAATAGTAACCACTCCATTTTTCAATTCTTTCACAGACACATTTTGTCAATTTTTTCTTCTTTTATCATCAAACAAACGAAAGTGAAATATTAGATATCATTTAATATCATAAACACTCAGTGTTAGATAACAGGGTGTCTGATCTTTAATCACATTTATTTATTCACATCAGGTCGAGATTGACACCTTGCTGGAATCGGTTCATTTTTTTAAATTATGTCTCCGATTTGACTTGGAGATTCTCAGCTTCATTCTCAGCCCAGAGCTTCATGGGAAATGTACAGAGAATAACTCTTGAGAGAAAGCTTTGGTGAAATTCAGAGCCGACACACTGCAGGCGGACATTCCTCCCCAGAGATATTTCATCTTCCCCAGATTCGCCTCACGCAAGGACAGACTGTGTGTATCCCGGAATGCTGTCCTAATCCCCCATGAACTAATGAATTTTTCATACACCCACAGAAGTGGCAGCCATGTGCCTGATCCTCCCTATGTTCTGTGTGTACAATCACTTCCTCTTACCTCTGCAGAAGTTCCACCGGTCTTTCGCTCGGGAATCCTCCACCTTGGCCTTTCATCTGCATTTTTGCTTGGCCTTTCGTGACGCTTTCAAAACCACCGGTCTGATCCCAGGCCTGCTGCATGGCAAAACAAACTCCCCAGCACCACCTGCAGATTTTAACACCCCTAACCTCCCCCCCTCAAAAATAACTGGCACAATCCAAAGACAGATAGCAAATCCCGACGAGACCGCTTTCTCTCGCCCACTCTCCTTTTCTCTCTGAAATGGACAGATGACGGAAGGACAGAGGGATTGGAGTGACGCCGACTGCAGGGCACTCCAGCAGGGGCTCTTCCTCTCTGCTGACCCCTGATCGAGAGCAGGAAAGGCAGCAAAGCTCCTTTAACCTCGTCTCTGCAGGTTTCTGGCACTGTGAAATTGGCTACACACACATGTAAGACTTCGCCTCACTTCACTTCTTCTCTCCAAGGTCCGAAGATGGAAATTCAGAGCAGAGCAGGGGCACAGGAGGACTGAGGGGCGGTTTAGAGGGAACAACAGAAGAGGTGGGCTCAGGGGACGCTGGGAAGGGTGGGCAGTGGGGGTGGTGAGATAAAAGGCACCAACTGGGAGTCCCTGCCTGGGACAGATCCACACGGCACAACAACAGGGACGAGAGGGTCCCACTGGCCACTGCTGATTATCACCTCCACACACACAGACCCGAGCTCACACACACACACACACACACGCACACACCGTCTGGCCAATGAACAGGATATACTGGGGCTCTGAGAATGCCATCAGTCACTCAATAGGTGTCGGGATCAATTTAGCTGCTGAATCATTGGAGGGGTCCAGTCTCCGCTCCCTGGAACACCGTGTCAGATTATTCACATTTTATGTTGGTCGAAGTGTCTGAGGTTTCATATCAGCCAGCCAAAAGGTTGGGCGTGTTCGGCAATAAATCACGATTAGGGGAAGAATAGTACTGAGTGAGAGCACGTCAGCAAGTCCTGAAGAGTTTACTCGACCCAAAAGGGAAGAGCCGCAGCTGGACACGGGACGGCTGGATACAGACGGGAAGCTGTGATTCGCTAGGCGGTTTCACATTGTGAAAAGTCAAAGAATCGGATTAACTAAGCATTTACGACCTTTCTTTCTAGGGCGCGAAGGAGTGAAGGACTTAAATAGAGTCTTCGCAGTTCAGGTTTTGCTCTTACAAAATGTTTAGGTTAGGTTAATTCATGTACGACCAAATACAAGGAGGAGGGAATGAAGATTCATTCAAATACACGGTAGAACTGATTGATCCTTTTTTAAACCCTTTATTTCTAAATAATAGATTTAAGCGAAGTTACGGCAGTAGAACGTTGCAATAGAATGATAAATTAGTTTGTTGTTGTTCTTTTCCCCCTAGTTCAACGTACGCTTACATGCTGTCGTCCTCAGGTCTGAGCGGCAGCTGATCGTTATTAGTGGCACTTTATTCAAATTACGTGGACTGCGGCTCTGTCTATTTACATCATCAGTGTTCGAAAATATCCTGCAAAATTGGAGAATTGCAGCAAGGCCGGATTTAGCATCCTTGGCAGTGATTTGTTTTCGGATTAGCAAGTAGTCCTCTGTCCAAACTTTAATGTCACCACAGATTCAGGTCATAGGAGGAATATAGTAGAAAAGAGAATTTATACTATGAAATAGAGAGCACCCAGAGACGGCATACCTCCACCAAGCCCAAACAGTGCTCCGATTTCACTTTTATTCTCTTGAATTAGTCTTGATAAAAAAAGTAAGTGTTAGTAAATTAATATTTACCTCCACGGTGGAGTCTTGACTCTGATGATAACTCTGATCACAACATTTCTGAGATTCATAAAAAATATCGGTGCTGGAAATAGTTCGTAGGTACATTTTTTTGGACTGTTTTTTAGACAATTCCGTCCTGAGATTTCAGACTGCAGTAAGTGGAAATAAAATGTTAATTTTAAGACCTAAGAAAGATCATTTAAAGTCTTTTTTTATACAAACTAAGGCATTATCTTCACATTTCAGTCTTTTTATAGAATCCATGGAAGTCCTACATCATTTGTGGTATAAGTACTGCATGTACATATGTGTTGACAGCAGCTGTGTACTTCATTGCTGTCATCTCTACGAGCAGTGACATCATCTTTCTATTAAAATCTGAGCTGGGTGCCGAAACGTCACGGTCCCACCCCGCGGGGCATTAGGGACCTGATTTATAAATCACAATAAAAGTCAAGCTTTACCCAGTCATCCTCCTTCATTCTCTCTATCTTCACATAATCTGTTTTCATGATGAACTTCAGCAGACATCAGACAGATTACTTGCTGACACGGACCGGTATGAGCGCATGCGTATGTGTGACAACTCTACATAACAATCCCGCCCCCCGCCACGATTTATTTTTGTCCCTGTGAGAAAGCGGATACCACTGTAGCATGAAGTGGTTTCTATAATAATCTAGCGTGCCTGGATGACTCAGTGTTAAGCATGGCGGTAATACAGATGAATTACAATTAAACTGTTTGTTCAGTGGATCTCCTGTAAGCTTCAAAAACATCAAAGTGAAAAGTTCTGAGCACAATGGTTGCCAACACAAAGAAGACATTACGTACAGTTTATGGTCCAATCTGTGTCGTTTTGTGTCAAAGTTACCTCTTCAAGCAGGTTTTCTCCATGTGTTTAAAGAGAGCGGCGCGATAATCTACAAATAAAACAAGCGGTTAAATCAGGGCATTAATTTGAAGGATGCGGACTCAGATTACACCCAATGGAGTCACAAATTCGACTAGAGGATTGTCAAAATCAATAACGAGCCGTTGATCCGATAACATATTAATTAATATTGCAGAAAGTACTAAATATTAAAGGCATCCAAAATTTGTGACAAATTGTTACTCTGGCATGAAGTTGGACACGGAGCGCATTATGACTTTAATAGGTCTTGAACGGTCTTGACAGTCAATGTTATGTACTTGTGACTTGGACTTGTCAGATTTGATTTGTAGCTTGACCTTTAGATTAAAACTAATGATCATAAATTTCAAACATCACATGTTGTGACCTCTTCCAAATTAATAAATCTGAGTCACTTGATCAGTGTCCCGTTTTGGCAAACCCTTCTACATACAAATGTCTGACCACCTGTTAGTGCTCCCGCTCATGCTGCACAGTCTGATAAATAACGCTGAAAATCCAACCATGCTGAATCAGAATTGATCAGTTGGCTACATGCATGAAATAAAAACCATAAATTACCTAACAGGTTTTATTTGTTTAAAAATTTTTAAGCCTGAATTGAACCATCGGCAACAATGTCTTATGTGTGAATTTGACCGTGGCCTTAGCTTGCCAGAGATAGCATTAAAAATCCATTTTACTTTTAGTTTAAATCAACTTAAGAGAATATTTGACAGTGAGTATTTTATATTTTTAAGACAACCCAACAGAGCCAGTGACATTTATGCAAGGTAAAGCTGTGAATCATCAGCATAACAATGAACGCAGTCCCTTTAGATTATGGAACAAAGACAACAGTGACAATAAAGAGGTATAAAGTGTGTGTGTGTGTGTTTCTTTTAGTACAGTTGATGTTTTGGAAGTATATAGGTACTTTGATTTGAGCATATTGCACCCTGGGAAAGGTTTTTTTTTTCAATTTGTGGATTTGTCAGTGCCACACAGACTGAGGGGATGAAGGGGGAACTTAAGTTTCTCATTTTACATGGATTAAAGTTTGCTCTTTGTGCTGATGTTGTCCGACTGAAGATCTCATTTGGCTCTAAATCAGCTTTGTATCAATATCACCAATATGTTTCTTGACACAATAATTCAGCAAAACGACAACCATAACATTCCATTTTTAGTCACCATTTGCCAAATGCCTGTGTAAGACCACGTTAAGTGAGGAGCGACTCCCTTTCCAGACAATCAATTTTCCAGAAAGTTCTCCCGCTGCAGCTGAGAATGCCGCACCGGAGCCAAGCATTCCCATGAAGAGAGGAATGTTTATTTTGCAGAGGATTTAAGCCGACATGTGTGAAGCCATTAAGCAGGCTTAGCATGTTAATTAAAACCATTCTAATATTCTACCTTTAGCCTCATTATGCCGGGAGCCCTGTGCTGAGAATTGGGAATGCTGTGTGATGAGACAAAGATCACAAACGCATGAACAAACACATGAGGCGCGCACACACACACACACACACACACTGAAGGTCAGATGTAGTTATAGCCATTGCATGAGAAGAGGGTATCTATTTCAACAGGCTTCCTTTGTTGTGTGAACGCTTCCATGAATGCTCTGTTACACACACACACACGCTACAAGCTTGAGTATGTGATTTCATAGGATTTCACATCATTGTTTTTATTCTAAATTTTTAGAATGTAAAGTCATATCCACCAAAATATGGGGCCATTTGTATCCTACACAAGGTCACACAAAAGTTTTGCTGTGGTGTGTGAGCTCCCATTGAAAGGTACAAAATTAGTTATTCATACAGAAATTTGGTAAAATTGATTTCGTGCCTTTTCATGGGAGCTTACACTCCAGCGCAGAACCTTCCTGCGCAAAGTAAAAACTCCTTGACCGCTTTGCCTTCTGTGGGATTCCGTGTGTGAGCCTTGATATGTGTTCAGCTCTGCATTATATGGAGGTGATGGCACCGTCTATTATCTGCCATCCGCACTGATAGGAGGATAAATATTAAACGAATGAAATCCCAATACTCAAGGCAGCACGTACGCTGTGCAATTACGCACTATGATTCCAACATGGGTCCGTTTGTCCCCTACATGAGTTGCGTGACGCAGATTTCCTCATATGCAGAGGGGGGTGGGAGATCCCCAGAGATGAGCGTTTTCTGTCAGATAATAAAACGCAACACAAGAACACAAGAAGGCAAAATTTGACGAGTAACTCAACGTGTGACTCAGTCTGATTTTTATTTCATTTACAATTTTCCCCCCTGAATTAAACTGTATAATTAAATAGAATAATCCACATCTCTTTGTCTAAAAAGCAGAGTACACCCGTAATGTGAACCCGCAGATGAAAGGCACATCCGAATATTGCGCCCATTAAACAGCAGACAAACACGGCGCTACACACGCGCTTCGACGTGGTTTGAGTTGGTCGAAACCACAAACGCATTCTGCTGCCCCTCGATAGCAATGCGACCACTATTAGGCGCACAAAAGGCCGCAAGTGTATTTGCTATTTACACAACGTGGGCACTCGGCGTGAAAATGACAACGGCGTCAGGGGTACGATAGCAATGACGCTTTGCGCCACCTTGCGCCGGGTGTAAGATAGGGGGGAGAGAAGTTTAAATATCCAGAGGGGAAATGCCTTTCCACCATCAGACACTGTTACAGCCGCTCACACTGCCTTTGAGCGCTGAAGTCGGTTGTCAGCTCATAAAACTAAAGAGATGCAGATTTCATTGGAGCTTTTACAGACTCACACCACTGAAGCTTGTTGATGAAACTCATCGCTTCACTTCCACATTACCAGCAGTCAGCAACACACCTGGCTGACGGCCATTTTTCGTTTAATGCTGATTTTCTGGCAAATGGACAGATCTGTCAAATCTTGGGACACGTTTACACACACACACACACACACTAACATGTCCGAACCACCGGACAGACACGGAAGAAAACATACAGTCCAAACGTTAAAGTGAAAAGCAAAAACTTAGGTGGATGCTATTTGCAGTATACTGTAAACGTTGGCGTCCCTGTTGCTAACTCAGGCTGCACAGCCGTTAGCATTTGGCGGAGGATCCAGAGAACACATGACCTCATAAAAGCAGCTTAAAAAGGAATGAAGCACCGGCAATTACTGACAAGAACAGCCTGTAAATTCCACCGTCCACGACGGAGCAGCAGTTGCATTTTTATATGGCAAACTAAAATTACACGGTGACATACAGACGTGTTGAGAATGTGTACCATCACTGCCACGTTACGGCAAAAATATCGAACAGCGTTGGTTTCTGAAACGTTAAAAAAGTTTTACGGACTCGAACAGCAGACGATGAGCCGGAGGAGATCCTGTCTCAATAAATGTGAGGCTGAGACAAGGAGAGAGTTTGGTAACTTGTTCACAAATTTATAGACATTTATGAGTGTTGACCTGCAAAAAACCCAGAGATAATACACAAAAAACACATAAACAACAGCGGTCTAAAGTAACAACTTTTACTACACTACTTAAGTATGCTTTTGGAGACTTTGTACTTTAGTGGAGTATATATATTTTTGCAAATTATTACTTTTACTTTTATTTATACTGTTATTTTACTACTAAACTCATTGGAAAATGAATTCTAAAATAGGTTTTAATCAGTTTAAGTTCTTACTGTATGTGACTGATTTAATCTAAGTCATATAAATAAACTTGTTCCTAAGTAATTTACAAATTAGACTTACAAGTAGTATTATTTGTTTATACAAGGCCTAAAATTCAAAAAATAAATTATAAACAAGAACAACTTTGTAAAGTTCCACTCTCGCGTTTTGAAATGAGAGCAAATAAACTCGGTCTTTCTTCCTCTTTGGTCTGATTCCCATATAAGTAATTCTCAGTTCCAATAAGTTTCACTAGAGCATCTGAAGTGTTTTCTATTCTGTTTTCTAACAGTTTTCATGTTGAATTTTCACTGTTGCTGTTTCACCACCCGCTAGTACTACTGCAATATATTTAATACTGCAACAGTATCGCATTTGGCGTCATGTAACGCTCACACAGCGTTTTGGAAAAGGCCCACGTTACAGTCAGGACGTTACTCGTTCTGCTGTAGTTCTCTACGTCATCCCTAGTTGTCAGCGTAGAGGACATGTGTGTAGCAGTGAGAACAACGAGTTCGAGTTCAAAGAAAGCGAAGCAAAACGAAGTGATATCATAATGAGTGAATGAGTGATTTTTTTTTGTAAATATGCAGATTTTTACTGTAAAGAAAGAATGGTAATAATACGCACAAATGTTATCACGTCAGAAAAAATTACAGCTTCAGGTAAAAAAAACACAACCGTCAAATAATATATTCAATGCAAATCACGAATACTGATTCGTCTTCAACACGTCAGACCTTGTTTTGCTCATGTGGGGGTCAGGGGTCAGTCGGTGGTGACCTCTGGCTCCACAGGTTCTGAACCATTTAGCAGAGCCTCCCAAAGGCCTCCAGTGACTGGGGTCACAGTCTGTTTGGAACATTAACCACTTCATCCCAAAGGGAAAAATATCACTTTTGTACTTCACACAAGTTACGAATTAAGTTATATTCCGGTATGTTCAGTTGTCATCTATGGCATTTTTTGCCCTGAAACGTCCGTATTTTTACATCCCGTATACTTCTGGGTGCCTTCTCACATCAGTTGAGCTTACACAATGCCAGTTGTTTAACTTCTATCCTTCAGCTGTTGAGGGAATAACAACATGGATCCATCATGGTCCATTCAGAGATGTAAATTTCCTGAAAATTTGAAGACTGAAATTTGTAAACTCACTCCTACGTCGCACGGCTCATCCATGTACTTCTTTCTGCAGATACACTTTGCCTCTCTCAGTCTGTAACTCATCCTTTGGCACAGAGTGTCCTCAGGCCAGTCACACGTTTATGCAAGACCTCTAACACACACCAGAATCACACACAGCTGATAGAGAAAGCAGACAGAGTGCAGACACAGACTGGTGAGATCGGCCATCAGGCTGATAAGATGGAGCAGAATGGCAGATGGACCACCATGAAGTGCAAGGACAGAGGCAGTCTGTTCACAGGCATCCTCCTCCTCCTCCTCCTTCTCCTCCTCCTGCTTACTCAGTAAGCACCTGTTAGTCAACAAATTAACTTGTTGCATGTAAAAACGGAGACAGCTTTATGCCTTTTTTTATGATAAGTAGCTTGAATCGTCCGTTCCTCCGGTCCACTTCCTGATTCCAGCCAGCGAGGGGCCGGAGTGCTGCTGGACAGATATGCTGTTTATTGTCTGAGAGTTCGAAGGTGAGGGGGTGCCAGGACTTGTAGCGAGTAATGGACGAGGGGTGGATTAGGTGGTGGAGGCAATAGTATACAGACGGAAGCATGTATAGATTGTGAATTCTGAATCTATGGTCAATTATTCCCTTAATGGCAGCTGAACTTTATAATGGCCCTCAAAAAGCTAAATAGAGTGTCACATAACCTGGTTACTTCATATCACTATGGCAGGAGTTGCTAGTCAGCTACAAACTAGCCTTTCCTTCATTGACAAACAAGAATTATATTTTTTATTCTCTCTCTATCATATTTGGGGCAGGCGGTCCTCTGAAATTAAAAAAAAACAAATCAGAAGTGGGCCTTAAGTTAAAAAACTTAAAAATAGGAGAGCAAAAATAGCAGAGGAATTGTTTTTACTCGCTGGACATTACTGATATCACAAAGTAATGGCAAGTATGAATTTTAGTGTTTTCCTGGTCGATGTTGCTGAATTATAGTTGAGTTCCTCTTATTGATATCAGTGTTGATCTTCTGTTGCAACTGAACTTATTAATAAATACATTGGGATGAAGCATGTTTTGTCCAATTAGGTTCATAAGGGTGGAAGTATAAGTAATGTGTGATTAAGTTATGATTAATAACATTTTATAACATGAGATCTATTAAAAAATAATTTGATAGCCCAAGCTATTATACAAATTTTAATCAGATTCTTGAGTTTTAGTTTTCACTTTTTTACATTTCTGATTCTTAATAAATCGTGTCTATTGAAGTTGTTTGCCTCGTGTGGTTGATTATTGATGAGACCAGTGTTGATCTAACTCTCAGGATCAGGATATGGACTAACTATGAAGTTCTTGCTCACGTCTGTGTATTGTGTAACATCAATAAAGAAGTTGAAACTACTTTTTCTTTTCAATGAGTAATTGTTGAAATGATACATCTGTGATTATTTATGATACTTGTAAATCTAGAAACAAAACAATAGCAAATAAGCTAATGTAAAAAAAAAAGGTTGTCCATGAAAACTGTAAGCCCCAAACAGAGAGGAGAGGAAAGAGGAGTGGACAGCGTGACAGCGTGCAATATAGAGATTTGCGAAGGAGTTGAAATGCTTGGGAGATGATACACTGTGCGCGCAATGAAGAGGAGGCCTTGGCTCCTGTTCACCCGTCAGCTGACGGATACCGTGCAGGGTTGCTAATTCCTGCGGGAGGAGCCACAGATCTGCTCCCTGGAGGCCGTCCTGGCCACAGAGAGATGAAGTGTGCTGTCGCCGACACACCGGGCTCACTGACAAATTGGCACCCGATCTCCGGCTCTCAGATCGGGTTGGTTCACATGTTGCAACACAATCACAAACACACACGCTGTGGATTTGGGTTTTATTCTGCGTTTTACAGTATGCACCGACATGCATAAAAGAACTCAAACACAAGTGAAGCAATGTGGAGGGAGAACTGTCATTGATTGGCTGTCACAGGTTCCGATCCTAGGTGAAACAATGGGCCAGAGATTTTGTAAAACGTCAGAATTTTCAGGAAATGTACATCATAACTTTAACCATATATATATCTATATATACATACATATATATACTGTATATATAGCTAAAGTTATATATATATATTTAAGTTAAAGTTACATCTACATCTATATATACAGTATATATATGTAATTTATGGCATTTTGTTCTCATCTTGCTCTGTAGGCCTTTTGAATGGGCTGCTATGGATCGACGATGGATTGACGTCCGTCAAAATAAAAGATCGACACATCAGATCTTTTGTCCCCCAACAAAATTGAACCTCTGAAACACGAGCAATCAATCAGGAGAGAAGAAACACAGTCTAAAGCTTTATGAGCATACTTGCTTTTCAGAATTCAGTACGTATGGAAGCCATGAGGACAGAGATTTTTTAGGTTTATCCTGTCAAGAAGTTTATCACACAGCTGTGGATGACATTGAAAAATCATATATGTACTGTCATGCAATGCTAAATAAATGTAGGACCTTCATATGTGTTACGGCTCCAGCCGGTTTCTACAGCGAGTTACTTAGCATTTTCATCATGTATTTCTGAGACAGAGTGAGAGCTCCCGTCTGTGCGTGTGCGTCTTGTAAATGGTTG
Organism: Brotula barbata; assembly: GCA_900303265.1. Lineage (NCBI taxonomy): Eukaryota > Metazoa > Chordata > Actinopteri > Ophidiiformes > Ophidiidae > Brotula > Brotula barbata. The sequence continues at coordinate 45,786 of OMNV01009124.1, read as the reverse complement.
TTGGTTGGTAACAATGCTAGTTGTTGACTTATACCAATCTGGGGATCGTCATGCTGTAGTTCAAACACATATAGCCACACACTGTCACAAACCTAACCCTGTATGATGTCATACTCATCCTGTATTGAGACATTGGTGGATAAAGTAACCTAAAAGTTATACTTGATTAAAGATACATATCTCATATTAAAATGATTTAGTTTCAAGTCAAATTGAGCCATCATAAATGCTATCAACATCTTTGAGTAAACTTTTACTCAAGTACAGTTTTTATCCAAATTACGTTTGGATACTTATCTATCTAAAAGATACATTAGTATTGAATTTCAAATAATTTCTTGAATTTACCGTGGTGCTTACACCTTATGGTAAAATTCAGATTGACAAATTAATCTCAGACAACACCCCATGTCTTTAATGTGGTTCGTCTTGGGGTTTGTATTTAGGGGGACACATTAACTTTGACTGTCTGCAGACCTCTGTGTAGAGTTCTGTTTTGACTCTACTTTTATTTATACAATTTCGAGTAAATCTATCAATAATCATGCAGCCTCTTTAAAATTTAATACAGGTGTGAGGCCGGTGAAACGTTTGCCCAATTTTAAACTCAGTGCGAGCCAACTGCTGACCTTCTGTTAAGTCCACTGTGACTCGGGGGCTCAGTCTAAAACTGTTCTGAGGGGTTTCCTTACATCAGTAACCACAAAGGATAAAAAATATTGATCCTTTGTGGTTACACTACAGAACAAATTACATGCACTTAAATAAACAGAGAATTTTAAATCTATTCAATTGACTAACAGCGGTTAATTACTAGATTAACATTTAGACCATTATGTGAATGTGCATAGGTAATCACAATGGGATCATTCAACTTATAAATTACAAGTCAATTGTGCTATAAAATGTTGATAAAATGTTTAAACTGCTTTTTTTTTTTTTTTTAAATCACTTACATTATGTAAGTGATTTCCTCTAAGGCTTAGAGGAATGACTTCTTTCTGTCCAAACTTGTCATCTACGATGTGAGAGAACTGGGTGTTGGTGTCACAGCACTACCTAGTGGCTGCATTAAACTGGATTTAAAATGAACCATTCTGTTTTTTACATTTCTTTTATTTTTAATTACATAAAAAAGGAACAAAAACATCTAAAACCATTGAGGATTTTACACTTGGATACAATAAATGAAAAGTTTAATTCCAGAACGATATACCCAGCAAGTGGATTTAAAATAATACATTCTTTGACCATTTTTTAATCAACAAGTAGTTTTTTTTTAATTTTTTATATGGTATCATCAAATTCAGGGGCTGTGCCAATTTCCATAATGGATATATTATAATTTGAAAGTAAACTTTTCATGTATTCATACAATCTAAAACAGGGAATCACACAATATAGGAACCATAAAAACAAAAACAACATTTGATGAGTACAAACAGGAGACAGAATGGGAACTTGTTTGATGGATTTAACATCTTTCAAGGTTGTGGGAATTCCTGAAAAAATCCACATGAGGCTGATGGATGCCCCTTCCCCACTCAGCTTTATCTTTTAATGTCACAATTCTCATCCAAGCCTCGTCCAAACTGCAGAGGATTCTTTCTGAAAAATCCCTAAAAACAACTTAAAACTATTGATGCGCTAAATGTTTTGTTAGAAAGTAATCTCAGTAACATCAACAAGTTCTTCAAATAGATGAGGTCATGTTTCAGTGTGAATGGAAAAGATATCTGATAGTTTGTATATCCAACAAAGACAGATGGGCCTTAACAGGACAAATGTGAGATATTTGAATAAAAAACCCTGCTTGTATACATCTCTCTAATTTATTGTCTTATTATTCTGATGTAACTGTTTCCACTGACACCAGCATAACTCTAAATAGAGTTCGACTTATTAAATAACCAACATCAGATGTACTGTAGGTCTTAAAGTTTCAGAGGCTTTGACTTCCGGGATTATTATTTACAACCGAGTGACACAAAAGGCTGGTGGATTCAGAGTTTTCAGTTTTTGAGCCCTGGCGTGGAAAGCTTAGAGCTACGCAGTGCACTGTAGGAGGGTTTAGGTGGAAGAAGACGATGATGAAGACCAGAAGACTATTACCCATGAGTGGTGTCATCCTCCACAAAGTCTTTGGCCTGCTCCGCAGTGATCACATCGATGTGACTCACCTGAAAACACACACACACACACATGCACACTAAATGACAAATGTTTGCACTTCAGCCACTCTGACTCAGCAGCATTCATTCATGTTATGAAACCGCTAAAAACTCTGGAAATTTCTTAGTTTTCATTTCACAGAAGCACTTCAGCACCAGCAGTACTTTGGTGTTAGGGCAGTTACAGTTTCTGTCACCTTTTAACTGCAAAAATTTAAGCTACTTGTGTTTGACACTTTTCTACCGTTTCTTTTGCTCATCAAATTTTAGAATTAGCGAAATATGAAGCCTGCAAATGTCTGGGGAAAAGTCCGGCATTTGTTTTTGTAGAAAACACAATGAATCATTAACGATAGCTGTAGTGTTGCCAGCCACATCCTAGCCTGAGAACGAGTAGAAAGAGTTACGAGAGAAAGTCACCTTGTTTCTGAATTTGACACCATAGAACTTGTCGGCTGACTCAAGCAGCTCTGGCCTGAAGGTGGTGGTGATGAACTGAGCGTGACCTGCCAGTTCCACAATCATGTCTGAAAATTAATGCAACAAAAAAGATTAAAACTCTTTAGTGCAATCTGCTCATTTACAAGAAAGCCTAGAAAAATCACATCCAAAACTACTAGTGGAGTCAATCATTGAAACTTATTTTGCTTGGTGTCATTTTAAACAAGGTAACATATGTAGGGATTTTACCTGAGACGGCCTTCCTGTGTTGGGCATCAAGGGCCTGGTCGATCTCATCAAACAGGTAGAAAGGAGCGGGGTCACACTTCTGGATGGCAAATATCAGAGCCAAAGCCACCAAGGATTTCTGACCTCCAGAAAGCTGCTGCATCTCTCTCATCTCACCCTGCTTACCTGTGAAAGACACCTACACAGGACAGTGAGGAGGAGTGTTAGAGAGGGACAGACGGATCCACAAACACACAGACAACTTTCCAACAGAATCTGCTTTGGGATGACAGATGACCTAGATGACACCAGAATGATTCTGTGAGCTTAGGAAAACATTAATAATGGCTGAATTGAGATCCTTTTTTTAAAAAAAAAAAACCACGACGTTTCAGAGTAAAATCTCATAAGGAAACACTTTGAGATAACATTGAATGTGCTTGTATGAAACTAAAACTTTTCGAGGCTGTTCGTGTCATGTGAATCATATTCTCCAGATCTTTACAGACCCATTATAAGACCATCTCCAAGGTTCCAAATAACATTTTTTCCCCACTGGCCCACTTTGCCAGTGGATCAGAGTTCTACTGGCCCATTGTTTATTTTCACTGGAAAAACAGCCAAAAAGTGAAAATATCTTTTTTTCACACATTGATTATAAACTTATTCATGAAGATCTTTGTTCTTTATGTATGTACAGTAAGTATGTTTATGCACATTGATCAGCACAGGGCAACTGGTCAGTGCAGGAATAGTTATTGACTCACACACATGCAAACAGACACTCCCTCTCATACATGAGAGGACACGTCAAGAAAAGACACGTTTTAAAGACTACGATATATGAGCAGATTTACACTGGTTGGGAACTTCAACTTGCCACATCAGTGATATATTGGGACTCACGTCCACTACATTTTTTTTCATAATGATGAAGTCTGCTCAGTATTTATGATGTACACGCTGTTTTTATGAACTTCTCCTTGTGCAGACTACTTAATGTTTGCCCCTCTTGCCAAAAAACAAATTCTCTTACTGTCATAAACAATGAAAATAATCACTATTAAATTCAAAACAGGGAGAAACACATACTCTTATCCCAACTCCAGTGAACTGATCCACTGAGGGGACACTGCTCTGTGAGCCGGATCCTCTTTCGCTGTCAGCACCACCCTCGCCCTCATCCTGTGATTGGCTGCCTTCAGCGTCCCCTTTCTTCATCACCAATGTAGCTTTGCCTCCTGGGACTAGTTTCTGGAAAACCTCACTGAAGTTTTTTGACACCTAAGAGGGAAAATAGTGGTCACTCAATTAGGTTATCTAGTTTTAAAACTAGGAAAAGCAGTGTGTAAAAATTTAAGCATATGTAAAACCAAAACAAAAATGGTGACTGAATAAAAATCCATGTCAACCATGAGAAGTGCAGAACATACATGCATCAAGAGTATTTAAAATAGCTCCAAAGAGGCAATTATATTCTTACAGCCTCATTTTCTATTCTTTTGTGATCTAATCAAAACTGAAAGCATCTAAAACTTAACACATATATTGCTGAACCTAATTGTCCACCGTGTCTGTAGGAATGCACGACCGATCCTGCTGGACCAGCGTTGATAGGCTGTTACATTTTTTTCTCAACTAAAACTACTTCTAAAATCAAATGGAAGGAAAAAAAACAATCACTACACAAACACACAATCTATTCAAAACTTGCTCATCTGTTCGAAACTGGATATTCATTTGCTATTTTCTAACAGAAACAGTCTAAAATGAATTGTCCCTGTAATCAATAAAATGATTTCAAGAGTGCCTCCTTTTGAACACACTCAGATGGAGCATACCTGTTTGAAGGTAAGCTGGATGGCCTCGTACTTTCGCAGCTCCAAGACATTCATCAACTCCATGATGGATTTGTAGCCGCGATCCAGCTCATCCTGCCGCTTGATGAGTTTTTCCTTCTGCTCAGAGAAGTTAACAAACTGGTCCAAAGCTTTCTTGTTCACATGACTGTACTTTTTCAGCTCTGTGTTGCACTGCTCCAATTTACGGAACAACTGTGGGATAGAAGAAATGAAAAATAAAAGTTGTTTGTGAGTCATCGTTACGTATTACATTTTTCAGCGGTCTGTTGTATCTGGGGATGCTGAAGGAATTAATACAAATTGCGCACTGAATTCCCTGATGTACGTTGAAATCTGGAGGGTGTGAAATAAATTCAATTCCACTGCGTGTGTCAGAGTAGTGTTGTCAGGACAGTGATGTTTAAAACTTTAATACAATAGTTACTGGGGTGATTGTGGGTTGGGAACAAATAACGTTCTAGATTGAGCTTTCCAGTAAAAACTAACTAAAAACTAATGTAGAATTGATACAGTGTAAATATAATATTGGTGCTATTTAAAAACTTGAATACTTCAGTACTCTTGACAAACCTAGTTAGAACAAATACATAGGAGCTTTGCTATATTTGATTCATATCTGAAAATGGTATGAACTGATTAATTAAGAACTAGATGTGCTCAAAGGTACGTACACTCGAGTTATAAATTCTTCCTTGTGATTCATTAATCTCTTAGGGAACATGAGCGAGTGCCATTATTACTCAGCCCCCTCAACCACTTCTGCAATCAATGGCACCATCTTTGCCTCTTAAGCAGTGTCCCATGGAGAAAAACAAAGCATGTGGAGTGTTAATGAGAAAGTGTGAAGCTATTTTCAGTCCTGTCAAGGAGCGGAGGAAACAAAGACACACACATATTAATGAAAGCTGCAGCCGTGCTCCATGAGGCAGCAGGTAAAAAAACCTGAGAATGAGCACAAAATACTGTCTGAGTCACTGGTAAATGGAAATGGGATGTGGGATGTGATGGACCCCATGTCTTATTCCTTACAAGAGTAAGGCTTCTGCATTTACTCAAAACGCACGACTACAAGAATATATATAATTAATGACATCCAAGTCCATTTTGTGTTTGCTTACCTCTGCAACTGTTCTGTTGTGCCTACGTCAAATTCAACTGTTTTTAGGGACACAATGGACCTTAATTTGAGCAAATTTGAAGGGACAATGCATCTCATGTGTAACAAAAGTAGAGGATGAGCCAAAAGAACAGCGCTGTAAAGGTGTCCATTTTTCTTTAACAGTCTGTCGTTTACTCTTTAAATCCGCTGTTCCATAGGGACACTGTCTGCTAACTTGTTTGGTACTCAAAAAGGTCAACTGTATAGGACTGTTTTGCTAGCAGCTGCAAGGGAACATATCGCCACCTACTGGAGCCAAGACATACTTCCGTCAATCGATTCTTCCCCAGCTTATGTATAGTACTGTATAATGGGACATCAACATAATCAAGCTCTTTGGCCAAATTGAGTTATGACCACAGCTCGATTATAACGGTGCATTTAAACCCACTGATTTTCACTCTTCTGGAGATGATAATTATCTACGGCAATTGATGAATAGAAATATACAATTTGACCTGACTAGAAAATCTTAAAATTATCAGCTACGTTTTATCTGCCATTCATTCTCACGGATGCAATAAATTATGAGTTTATTTACAAGTTTCTGTTAAACAGGGGACTATTGGAGGCAGTGGTGGACATATTAAGAAATAAGTTAGCTCACATTATTTTGGTTCATCATGTCAGTGAGCAACTGCCAGATTTCCCAACTGTGAGTGTGCATACCTGTTTGAGTGTGAGGGTCTGGTACTTTTCGAATGCCTCCTGAGGCAACGAACCCAACTCTCTGATCTTCTTCATGCACTCCTCCTTCTTTTTGAGCAACATCCCTTGTCTGTTGGTCATTTTCTCCAACTCCTTTGTGTCATGGTTAATAGCATCGTTCTGTTCCTTTTCAATGTTCTTCCAGCGCTCCATACTCTTAATGTGATCCTTAATCTCCCCCTCTGTTTTGTCAACCAAGGAGTCCAGATCTGAAAGATAAATTGGATAAATGGATAACTGGATAATGTGGTGACATGTAACATAAAAGACCAAAGATCTTAAAAGAACTCAAAAACGTTAGCAAAGGCTGCACTCTGATAAAAAACAACAAAAAACAACAACACTAGCAACTGCAAATGTAGACTATTGATGGAGACTGTATAAATTAAAACACAGATATATTTAAGGGTTTACTGAAAGAAAGAAAGAAAGAAAGAAAGAAAGAACGAACGAAAGAAAGAAAGAAAGGGCTCAAATAAACTGCACAATTTCTGTAAAATTGTCAGGACAAACCTTAACCACCAAAAATCAAATATAAAACCACAACTTTAAAGGTTAAGCCATAAATACTTTTAAGTTTTGAAGTACAATCGACCTATTCAAACTGCTTCTCAGGAACAGGTGCTTCCTGTAACATCCTTCTATCAAGCTAATCTGTCATGGTGCCACAACAACCACTATATAACCAGGCAGCCTGTTTCTGGAGGAACACATTATACAAGTTATGGGTCAAACACATCACAGTAATTCTCACCATTTGCCTTAGTGCTAATATAATGATGACAGCTCTTCTGAGTTTTTTCAATTTAGATTCTGAGCTGATCTCAATTTTGAGTGCAACAGGCAACATTTCATTTAAGATTACAATCCCAGACAAAAGCAGAAATACTTTTTTGTGTGACATGCTATCCTCTTTAATTATCTTTGATATATACAGTATGCACTTATCTTTGCATACATGTGCCTGTATCTGATGATCTGGGGCCTCATTTATAAAACCGTGCGTAGGATTCATGTCAAAAGGTGGTGTACGCACAAAAATATTCTGATTAATAACACAGTGCACACACACATCGTACACCAGTTTCCCTTTATAAATCACAATCAACTTGAAATTTGGCGCAGATTTACCAGGCTTCATGTAACGCACAAATTTTTTTTTAAAAAGGAAACGATGTCCAAAGTCTGTTTTGGCGAACAGGTCAGAGTACAGAGTGTGATATTAGAGCTTACACATAGTGTAGATAGATTTCAATGGGTGCTGGTGCGATTGGGCAATGTAATCTCAGACATCCAAGCTGAAAATCAGCATCAACATTTCAAGTTGACGCTTTTTTTAAATTTATCTTTTTGATTTCTAAAATGCCTCAATGAAGTGTAACAACTGTTTAATATCAGTACATAAATGACGTGTGCATGTCACTCATTTTGGCTCCAATCCTTGGTCGGCTACAGTCAATGCTGTGGTCACGATCAATGACACTAGTAAAATCTGAGACAGTTGCAGTGGTGTGTCCAAATCGCTCAGTTGCAAAAGAGTTTCTGTGTAAAAGTTTCCACAGACCCACGGCTTCTAAAGTATAATAGTATGTGATGGTAAACTTTGCGAAGTTTCACTGACATACCACCGTAGAACGAGTGCTATGCATCAGCACCAGAAGAGGAAACACACTAGTGTCTATTCGCGTTTATTAAATGACCATTGAATTGGCCATTAGTTGGGAAGGTTTTTTGATTTTTCGTATTGTGCACCCCGCTATCAAATAGACGTTCATGTGTTTCATCGTTCTACCATTGGATTAGAAGGTAATTGGACAGTGAATTGTGCAATTTACTGTCCTCAGGTACACTTTGCAGATTAGATTTCTAAATAATTTTTCTTCGTGTTACAAGCTAGATGTTAGACTATTGTGAACCTGTTTCTTCACTACTTTGCATACCTTCGGATCGTGCCAAGGTTTCTTTCACCCGTTTGTTGATGCCATCCAACTCAGACGTTGTGGCTGTGAGCACAGTGCCTCCCTCAGTCTCTCGTAGCTCATTTAGTTCCTGTATCAATACAAATTATGCTACATGAGGAAACGATTTTCAAGTTAAACAAACACCCAGACACATTATACCTTGTATGAATCAACCACCTAAAGTATGGGATCCAAAAACAGCAATAAAAACAACACAGATCAATATTTCCTTCAATGGTCTACTGAGAAAGAATACAGTTCTATATATACTATGGAAACTAGGGGTGTGGAAATTTATACATTCTAAGATGCATCATGTTGCATGGATGACGCAATGAGAGAACATAATTGATTATAGCCTGAAAAACCAAAACACTTAAGTTTGTCATTGATTTTCCAGCCCCTCTCCGGTCAGCTGAACAATTAAGTTATAAAGTTTAAAATAACATCAGGAAGCCACATCACATTGAATTGAGGGGCACTTGTGTTAGATGCTACAGGAGATGACGAATGGTCACTGAAATGAGCAGCAAGTGATGAAAGAAGCACATAGTATTTTGAAAGCGGACATCTGGGCACAGTTCAGATTATATGAGCTTACTAGGAAGCATGAACTGGACAAGAAGACCCACACACTATGCAGACGACGCAGACGATGCAACACAAGAGATGTTGGTAATATGAAATATTCAAGGAATCACATTAGCCGTTTTCATCCCGAGCTAACATGTGCGACCGGTAAGAAAACAGTGGACAGTGTATAGGTTTACATGGCCTATACTATTTTATCTATGTAGGTTTGAAATATAATCTAATGTTAAAACATTCAAATCAATCATTTATGTTAACATTCAGATTTTCAAAGCACTTCCTAAATAAAAAAGGAGCTCATGTATCTGACCGCTTATATTGATTTATAAAACTAAGCTATAATCTACATTGGTAATTTATGGTAAGGTGTACCTGCTCCACTTGGTCAAGGCGCTTCCGTAGGTTCTCATTGAGGTATGTCTCCACCCTGGTCATGATTCCCTCCAGTTTGATTCTCTCATTCAGCAATTGTCTGTTGTCCTATTGGAAGACAAGGAGGACAAAATCATAACACGCTGGATTATTTGGCAGGTGTGGCGAGAAAAGACACATTTCTGATCACTTTATAGCACTTTTCCCTGACTTGGTCAGTCACATGGGTGGAAGAGACACTAATAACTGAAAGGCAACTTTGAATAAAGTTTATCTGCACATCATTTGAAACCATATTGGCCCGTCTAACATGGCAGAAACCACTTTGTGAGTCTGTTTTTTAAGGTTCATTCACTTGTAGACAAATGCCATATTAACAAAGACTCATAAATACAAAGACAGTAGTTCTGCTGCAAGCAAGACAATTTAACGGTTACTACTTCAGCAAAAGAAGACATGAAAGGCTGCACATTGTGAGGGTGGAGTTGTTGCACAATGACAACAGGAAGGCTAGAGGGTTCAGCAGGTGAAGAACTGAGAGCCGCTGGCAGTGAGAAAGAAAGAGAGTAACTCTGGATCACAGGAACATCCCACACACAACTGCTGCTTGCTTCCGTCACCTCACTTGGATTATTTAAGCCCCCTTGCAGGAGATAGAGCAGGGGGGAGCGAGGGAGCAACGGAACAAAGAAAAACTAAATAAAAAGAGTACATAGCTGCTGTGTTGGACAAATTACAAATTAATTAGTATGTAGAGAGGAGTGCTAAATTTATCTTATTGCCCAGCGGCAATGTAGTTCACTGCGGTCAAAAATGTCATTAAGAGCAGCAGTGCTAATTACTAAGGCAATAACAAAAACCTCCATTTGGGCTCCACAATGCAATTTTGTAAACAATGAAGCAAAAAGGTATTATTCATCATTGTCGCTGATCAACTCAGTCATTCATTCAAGCTATTCCCTTCCTCACGTTGAGGCTGGGTGATAAATTTGCTTGTTGTAACAACTTAAATAATTGAAAATATATCTATTCATTCATTTATTTGGAACCTATGCTAGGAAACACTAAAATATTTGATCATGGATTTTCATTTTTGTTTGTTTTTCATAACATTTATTTGCAAACCTACCCATAGCAGACACAATCATGTCAATATGTCTGACCTGTTGGAGTTGGCGGATCTCGTCATTGAGGTCATCAACACGCCTCTGGTCCTCCAGGCTGAGCTGAGAAAGCAGATCTGTACCAAGTTCTGCTTTCAGTGACTCTCTGGTGGACTCCATGGCATGGAGGCTGGCCTCCAAACTCTGAAGACTCCGTTGCTAAAGGAGAGTGTGAGCACAAACCGTTAGACAATTTTGCTAACAGAGCACGCTGACCTCAAGATCAGATTATCACATTGTCTCATCAGTACATGAGTCATCACCTTAGGCATGAATGTCTTCTCTGACTGCTGCCGCTTTTCCTTCAGCATCTTCATCTCTGACAGAATACTATCTCTGGATGCCTTAAACTTCCTCTGCTGTGTTTCAATCTGCTGCATCTGGTTCATCAGTTGATCGATCTCATTGTTGATGCGTAAAGGCAGTCATTAAGGAAGTATTCCAGCCCTTATTCCAGTATTCCAGCATTTCAGTCAGTAAGTTTTCATGAGGCAGTATGAGCGTATGGTAGATTTTCTTGAGCAGAGTTTTCATTTCTAAAATGGTTCAGAACATACAGCAGAAAAAAAGCACAACACGCAAGAATTGAGGCGATCCTTTGATGGAGGGACTCCTCTGGATTAAATATTGAGAGAAAGCTTTGTAGGCCTTTGTGCTAAACATAACTCCCAAGTGCTGCCATTGGGTTCCAACAGGAAGTCCATGTCATTGCTAATACCAAGGCAATGAAGGCTGCATATACCCATCAGTAAGTCAATCTAACACTGCGTATTGATCCTCTAGGACTGCAGCACTCCACTGAGATTTAAAAGGACTCAAAGTACATAATATCACATCAATCGACCTGCCAGTGGTTTCATTTAGTTATAAAGGGCTACAGAAATATAGGTGGTTCAAAACCACCTAATATCAGACAACTTATTCTGCTGAATTGATACATTTCTTTAATACTGACACAAATTATTATTCAAGTGACCAAGTTTATACAGCTGCAGGCAGCTATGAATTATCACAGTGAGGTGTACTTCGGGCATGACCTCAACAAAATATGGAGCTTGTAGCAAAATAGGGATGTGTGCATCAGCCTAATCACATGCTTATCTGAAGGGCATAGGTGGTGAGGGAACAACAACAGGCTTTTAAATAATTGATCTGCTCTCTGACTCACTGCTGCTGGAGTAAAGGACACACATTATGTCTTTAGCTCGGTCAACCGTTGCTCCTGCCCGCTCAGAAAAACGACATCGCCAGGCGCACATATTACCTTAAATACAAATATATAGCTGTGTGTGAGAAGCTACACACTCACACAGGTGTGCAAATACACAGAAGCATACCTGAGTGGAAGTGAAAACACACATGAATATTGCCTACATACAAACAAAAATCCCAACTGAGATCTGTTTTCTCCACCGTGCGCTCTAACACCGGTGAGTCATGGCTCTGGCGGATATGACCTAATGTACTCTAATCCTTCTTCAACTGCTAAGATATTCTCATAACATCCCAGTAAACCTCCTGCTGGCTTTGAAGTAGCTTCACTGTTCTGCTGGATCTAATCCACCATTAAAAACAAAGGCTCAGCCATGTGACATCACCCAGTAATTGATTGAGGGCAGCACATAAGAGAGTTATGATTCTTCTTCTTCACCCTTATGTATCCAGGTAGGGAAAAGGCATTTTGCTCTTTTCATGACTGATTTCCATGTTTAAAACACCATTTAAATTCAATTTCAAAAGTGATTACCTGCCTAAACTCAATAGTATAACAATTGGATTAGCAGACACGAAATTATAACATTGTCTGTGACCAGTGTTTATAAATTTCATGTCAGTTGTGTTCAACATAGTAAAAAATGTGTTTTCAAGGTAGAGCTGGTCTTACATTTTTGTCAAATGTATGTAAGTGTATATACATAACAATATTTCCTTATGTGTAGTGGTAATATACTGTTATCTGCAATGTTTTATTTAAACATATTAGATTTTCAAATATTAAGGATATGTTCAATGTTCCGACGCAGGTTCTCATTGAGCTTGGCCTCAAGTTCACCCAGTTCCTCCTCAGCCTTCCTCATATCCTTCTGCAGCTCTAGACGAGACTTTCTGGTATCATAGTAGCCTCCTGTCAGGGCTCCCCGGTGGCTCACTTGGTCACCTAAAAAGGTCGGAACAAAATGTATGTATGAGAAAAAATTAAGAGGGTGAGAAGCTACAAAAATAAGAATACAGCAACAAATGGTTCTGCACACTGAAATTGTCACTAACAGTTAGGTTTGTGTAGACAGCTTAGCTGAGGATGGGAAAATTTAGATTAGATTCAACTTTATTGTCATTGCACATGTCACAAGTACAAAGCAACGAAATGCAGTGCAAAGCAACGAAATGCAGTGTTATGTTGCCAGCTCACCAAGTACTGCAACACAGCCAGTGTCTTACTTTTACACCAAAAGTCTCCACAGCTTACCCTCGAGTGTAATACAGTCCATGGTGAAAGCTCTGGCCAACTGGGTGGAAACCTCCATGCTGCGACATATCAGGGTTTTCCCGAAAACATGCTTGAAGGCCTTGTCAAAGTTGGGGCTGTATCGCAATTTGCTGATCATGGGGATGGCATCCTTTGGAAGAAAAGGAAGTCATAAAGAGACCAGAATAAAAATGTAAATGCTACACAGCTGTGCCAACCAAAAAATAGGATTAAAAAAATAGGATTATTTTAGGTGTAACTTGAAAATATTACATACACATCATCCATCACAGTAGCAAAATCAATATCTTTAATTAAAATATGAATACATATTATTTTAGATGGGTCTGAAATTATTGACTGCCACATACCAAATGCTAGCACACTTTTCGCCGTTGCTGACACTGCCTGATGACAAAAGCCTTTCGATTGTCTGTCATTTTTTAGTTCCATTAATTTTAAAGCAATGCTTGAAAAGACTTATGGAGAAAAAAATATGGAGATGGCTCTTCATCTATGCCTTACATTGGTCTCTGGGTAAGCTGTGTCTCTGACATCAAGCTTGCTGAGGGGCAGGAAGGTCACCTCTCCAGGGAGGTTCATTTTGTTGAACTCCATCAAAATTTTGGTGCTCACTTCATCAGTCTCCACAATATGGTAGAACAGTCTGGGCAAAAATGATGGAAGGTAGACAAGGAAAAAGAAAAATGGAACACAAGAAGTAAGCATGAGGTGGTGTGGTGGTGGAGGTCGGCATGTCAAATGAGCAAATTAGGTTGGTCTTTCATAAAGAGCTGTCTTCTGGTTTAAACAAACACATTGCTCACCTGGTACCAGCAGTCACCTCCACACAAGTGTAAAAGGCAGGCTCACACTCAAAATTGTTCATGACAATTCCATGGTAACCATTGATGACATGCTGGTTGATGCCCTTCCTGCGGAAATGCTCAAGGACTTTGTTGATACTGTCAATGCCATTCAAAATAGCCTGAAAGAACACAGGATGGAAATAGTAAGACTGAATATATGTTGTATGTTTTTTATTAGGGATGCACGATAGTGGATTTTCCTGATATGCAAATATATTAGAACTCATTTTGCCGATAACTGACAACGACATCAATATAGCTCTGCTTTTTTTCGCAGAGAATATCAAGTCTCTGTAGTGGAAAGAACATATTATTGTGACTACACTTATTGTGACGGCCTAGCAAAAGATGCAGACAAAATACAATGCTGTTCAAAATGTATATAATATTCATTCATTGTGCAAAATAAGAAATATATTTCAACTTGGGTTGTGTAAAACATATCCTATTCATTTTATATGACAATTTCTTTCAAATTCTTCAACTTTAATCCTAGATAAACACTTGTATGATGCTTTGCCTAAGACAATCCAAACAATAGCCACAACCTTTCTGTCCACAGGTAAGATGGGAAGAGTGCATTGTACAGATGTATAGCAATTATAATCAACTGAAATAACATAAATAGTGTACTTTTTAACTTTAACTTAAATTAAGAGGCGACATGTCCTTTACGGACTGTTGCTTTAATTCAACATTAACTGAACACTGAGCAATCATTGCAAATAGCAATTTTGCTAGCTTTTTCACTAACTCCCACACTACCGACTGACTGACATGATGTTGTGTTGCACGTGTGCCAAGGGACATGGCCTTGACATTGTGTGTTTAGTCAAGGAAGCCGATTTCAAGTATTTACGTGTAATCAAACAATTATTTTAAGGCCTGTCATATCGAAAGTCTGCATGCTGGTTGAATTCGATACTTTATTTTAAAGCCAATACCGTCTGATGATGTGCCAATATTATTGTGCATCCCTATTTTCTATGTATCACATGATCACAACAGGCAAGAGGGCAATAAGCAACATCAAACTACTTAAATACTTGTAACTGAAGAAATATTTTGTTGGTTTAGGTCTTTTCATATTAACCCATTCTAGCAGTGGGTAGCACTCACATGCAAACACACACACACACACTATCACCTAGGGACTAACTCCATATATTCTGCCTAGGTGAGGGGCAATGGCAGGAGTTATTAGCTTAACACACATGTTTTTGTGGGGAAAACTGGAGCATCCGGAGGAAAGTCACGTGCAAACTCCTCACAGAAAGGTTGGTTGGTCGACCCTGGGACTCTAACCCATGACCTTCTTGCAGTGAGGCATGAGTTCTAACCACTAATACTCTATGCTGCCTTTATGTTTTGTAAGAGTCAACCTAACACTGAAGAGTGAAGGAGTAAACTGGGATTATGAAGGAAAAATAAATGCAGGACATTCTATCCACACCGCTGTAAACATCATCCTTTGATCTCAGAAAAAATTAACTGAGGCGATACCTGACTGATGTACCCGACCGGAAGAAATGTCTGGCAGTGAGTCATATGTAAATTTAGCTGGCTATGATAAGGAGCCTGGCAAGGCAGATGAATGATTGTGTTTGATGTCCCAAGCCTGACAATTGGCTGAGTCACGAAGTGCAACTGTTGCAGTGTTCAGTTAAGCTCATTCGGGAACCAAGTACTTTATCACCATGAATCTGATTCTGTTTGAAATTCATGGTGGATCTAGTTTCCATCAATTGCCCATTTACGCCACTGATGATGCCGGTATTGATACTGCATGATCTGCTCTTTGCTGCATTCTGTCTGTTTGTCTTTTTTACATGCAGACAAACTGCACTGCATACCCTGTAGTTCAGTTATGCAAGCGTACAATTACACAATCATACACTTAGACACAGACCTTGCCAGTGGCAGCTCGAAGGAGCTGTTGTTTCTTCTCCAGATCCTCTCGTTTGGCTGCCAGTGCCTGCTGCTCTGCGTTCTCTTCACGCCACAGGTAGCTGGATAGAAAGCGCCAGGCACACACTGTTAGACTTATGCCACCAGATACACCAAATCCAAATACAGCCAAAGCACTAATTTTCACACTCAGAATTTTAACATCACGTATGAGCAAGCAATATATACTTCAAAAAATAATATATTTCGTTAACGTAGCTGCAAACACCGATGGACACAAAACAAATACTGAAAGAAAATGATTAAGTTGATTCTCACCAGCTTTGTATATTTTGTGACAACTTTTAACATTATATAATAAAAAGGCAATTGTAAAATTAAAATACATATCTCAAATCATTGCCACTTGACCATATGCATTATCTAATCATTCCCCCAATAAACGCTGTGAAAAATTGACAACAATATAAGCCAGGTCTTATTTTCTTTTATAATTTGCTGCAAGACATGCAAATGAATGAAATCTGCGGCAGAGCCAAGTTTACGTTACATTAAGACAAAAACACAGGGTAGACACAGTAAATATCTTACTTTCTTTCACTCTGAAGCTCATCTTTTCTGTTCTTCACTTCATAATACTTCTTGTCCAGTTCCTCAACTCGGGTCTTGACCTCATTTAGATCCTGATCAAGTTTCTAAAGAGGCAAATCAAAAGTAGGTCAGACACACTCCCAACACAGAGGAAATCACAAAGGAAAGCAATTCAATTATCAATCAAATTTTCAATTATCAACGTCAATCAGCATCATTAGTACATTAATGCAGTGCTTGGTGGGTTCTCTTAAGACCATCCACTTCAAATTCAAGCAACATTTTGAGCATCTTCACTCTAAATAGATCCACTACTAAAACTGAAAACAGCAGTCTATAATGGTATCAGTGCCAATAACGGCATCCATTAAGCTAGAATGGCAGGGCACAGTTGGTGATTTGTCACTACACTTTGTCGCCTTTGAAACGGCGGCTTGGAGAACAAAATGCTCTGCTGAATATATAGCAGTAGAGTGTACTTTAGTGCTCCACTTACATTGTACTGCTCCAGGTTCTTCTCCTTGTTAGTCTCCGTGTCCTCAAGGTCTTTGTGAATGGCTGCAATCTGTCTCTTTTTGTCATTGATTGCCTGGTCCAGGGACTTCAGCTCTTTTTTGATCCACTTGTCCCTCTCCTCCTTGGAGGTGAACTGGCTGCCACGGCCCTGTTTGGCATATAGATCAGTCCTCTCCTGTGTGGCCTGAGCAAGTCTGGATTCACAGAACGAGAAGTAAGAATTTGTGAAGTTTTCACATATGGGATTTACTAGCATATGCACACAACCTAAAATGCAAGCAAAACCAAAATATGGTGAATGACGGTAATATCTAAAAGATCACTAGACCAGACAAAGTAGCTACCAATGCTTACATAGGTCTCCACATTGCGACTAAGATTACTGAACAGTAATTAGTAGGAAATTGCACAAATAAAATGTGGACTGTTAATGTTTCTCTCCAAATGAATTGACTTCATTAAGCGTGATGAATGACTCATCCACTTAAGGCTGGCCATCAAGAGCTCCAGGGAAAATAGCAGTTGGTGAGTCATCCCTACCTGGAAATGCCCCTCTCCTCTTTTTCCTTCACCATGTTAAATTTTGGCTCAGTTTCCTGCAGCTCCTTCTGCTTCTCCTCAATTTTCTCCAATAGCTTTTGACGCTCCTTCAGCAAACGTTTCTGGAGGAAGGACAACAGGTTGTTTTACAACAAGCCCTTAAAGCTAAAACCTCTAGGTGAGATGCGTAGCAGGAGGAATGCAGAAAAAAATGGAGGGGGGATAACTACTGTGAAATAGGAGGAGATGCTAAATGGGCTGTGCTTATAAGGATAGTCGCATAGTGATTGTAATGGTGCTGCCAAACAAGCTGCCCTGCTTAAGGCTCCTGCATACTTCTGCAGCACTGTAACAGCACTGCATAGTGTGTAGGTTTTGTGTGCATGAAAATGTAACATGTCATCCCCTTGAAGTGACTGGGGTGGATTGTAAGAGGCAGTATCTCATTATATAAAACTGAACAGGACTGTTAGTTGTCACAGAAGCAATATAATTCATATATAAATCAGATATCATTGAGATCTCGTGTGTCTTTAAGTAGGGCCGAACAATATTTCGCATTTTAATCATTACTTCAACATTTTAGGGAACAGCAGGGGCACGCAATAAAATGAATGAAGTAATTCATGAGTTCAAAGTAATTTATGTTCGGAAAAGTCAAGATAGGAGCTGGAGAAAGACGTAAAGTGCTCTTCTGTAACAGGAAGTTATGGTTAGAGGAAAAATCATTTGTGTTGTCTAATGATGGCATGAGGGCCGAAAGCGAAAGAAGCTCTTTTGTTGACCTGTCGCACGCCAGTGACTATTGCACATGAGCAACTCTCAGCAGAGACAAGAAGGAAGCGAGATGGCTCACCCTGTATCTGCTCAGTTTCAGAAAACACCGTTATGTCTACTCCACAGCATGAAAAATGCACGCCATGACATAACCAACTAATTATCAACAATTTATTTCATAGGCAACTAATTTTGTCATTAATTTGTGTTGACTAATCGTTGTACTCCATTTTGATTTTACACACCTTAGTCTAAGACATATCACATCACATATGGTTATCACATCATCCAACAAGTTATTTCACACAGTTTCTCTCGTTTATCACACGGCCCTAGTCCATGCCAACAAGTTGATCTCAAATATGATCACGTCACAATCACCAGCACTGATAGCAAGCTTGTGATGCATTTCTGTTTCCTTTGCTTTTCATTTTGTCCAGCAAATTCTGGCTAAAGCTGTAACACCAAGAGCCAGGTGGGTTTAATCCAACCACCAGCCAGTAAGCCTGCCTGGGACTCATCATGGTTCACACACTGGCTTAGCCAATAAAGCTGTTATGTATGATTAGCTTCTTCACTGATATAACTCAAACACATCTGAACACAGCCATATGGAGGATGATCAATGCCAGCTCTGCACACGCAACCTTAAACTAGGAATGATGCTTATCAACACGGTGCATCCTCTATAAAACATCTGCTGCTTTCTATTACTTTTAGTTACAACTTAATTCCAACATCCATCGAAGTGAACCTTGCTTTAAAAATGTTAAATCTTTTTATTAGGATGTCAGTTTTATATGTCATTATCAAACAGTATAATCATTAATCAATTTCTTAATCAAGAGAAAACTATCTACAACAATGTCGAAATAACTGCCTGATTGATTGATAAATGTCAAAATTTGCATAAATTTATGACTATTACTTAACACAATGTTTGGTTCTGTGTTTTAATCAAATTATTCATTCATTAGTCAATATAGTCAGGTAGTATAGACTGTAGCAAAGAAATCTACGACTACAAATAATCACTTAGACAAGTGCAAATTAATAATTAAAGTAAGTTGCATGATTTTCTATTACACTTCTTGTTTTGCTTGTTTTTTTGCACAAAGAGGCATAAGTCAAGCAACGGCGCACACAAAGGAGGACTAAGAAATACACAACAAATTGCAGAATGCTTATCCTGCCAAATTAAAAACAAAATGTAGGCAGTTTTGGTTGCATTATGTTGTATAATATCAATACGCACAGTCGGAAAAAAGACCAGAAAGTGACGAGCCTCATCTATATTCGGTGATTGGAAGTAAATGGGGGGTTGGGATGCTGGTACAGTATCACGTGTGCAGAGTGACGCAGATGGGAGGCTTCCGTACCCTCTGTTCACTGTTGCCTGCCAGCTCGTCCTGCAGGTCCTTAGCCTTCAGCTCCAGCTTGGTCCTCTGCTTGATCTGCTCCTGGCGCTCAGCCGACAGCTGCTCCCTCTCCTCCTTCATAGCCGAAATCTTGGACTTCAGCTCCCGTACGACACGCTCCGTCTCCTAGAGAACAGGGAACCAAATCAAGAATGAGATTTATGTAGCTACAATTTGCCCCTCTACAAAGATTATCCATGGTGGCACAATGTCAGGCCACTCAGTTAGATTTTGGCATCTGAGCTGTAATAAGACGTTCGAAATCAGCATTTACAGTCTAACAAGAGCTACAGACCATCTGAGGTAGTTTGCCTTGTGATCTAGCAGAAAAACGCTCTAGAAATTCACAATGAGCTCAACCTAATGCATGTCCCAACTGACATGTCAGTAAACTCAACTACTTATTACATGATGTTTGAGATGATGGGACATTTTAAAATTGGTATTTTATCTCCTGTTGCAATTTTACACGTACTCAATTTAAATAATGTGCAAAATAGACTGCAAATGAACACTCACAGCATAATTCAGCATAATCCGAAATGGAGGCCACTAGCGGGTTTGTATTGGAATGTATTAGAACGTACTGCGTTCATTTGAAAAGTGTCCAATCATGATTTATGGAAAAAGCAACAGCCATACTACACAACCATTTGCACACCACAGTAAATATTAAATGTAATTTCCCTTATGTAATAATTTAATAAATACATTTCCTGCCGACACAATCCTAGATGTGTGCATCCATCTGTATGGTGGAGTATTTTACCTCTACTTTGTCTCGGGCATCTTGCTGGGCATCACGCAGCTGTCTGGATTTATCACCACAGGTCTCCCTCTTGGTGGACAACTGTGGAAAAAAAAAAAAAACATACAGGACTTATGGCAAGCAGTAAATGACAGAGCAAGAACCTAACTACAGGCAAGAGCGGCTACTAAATCCCAAATAAATACATCATCCATTATTCTAAATATTAATTTATCATCCAGGCGAGTACAAAAAAAATATACATTTATACACAATTAAATATAAGATTGATAGCAATTGTTAATTTATCACAATAAAAACCAAACAAACAACACTAGTTCAATATCTACTCCTTATAGATATTTTTTTCTTCATGAAAACTGAAGTTCAATGCACAACTTTGTTGTTTTTCTACGCATATCACCTCATCCAGTTTGGCACGTGTTTCATTCAGCTCTTGGTTGTAGATAGTGTATTCCAGAGCTCTCCTCATCTTGTCCCACTTCTGGTACTGAGCCAGCTCCTCCTTCTCATCCTCCAGGGTGTGCAGTCGCTCCTCAATGTACTTCAGCAGCTCATTGATTTTCTCTCGCTTGCCCTCTGGGAAACAAAGTTATCAGGTTGTTTTTTGATTGTTTGCTTTAGACAATTGTTTTTCTGGAATTTGCATTACTTCGATATTACAGATGACGAATTAAGTGTGAAAAATATTCACTAGTGCAGGACATGTCATACGCATGCATGTCATATACAATAAATGTTGCCACGTCACGTCATTATCTAATGATCAACCCATTTGGCTTTGACTGTAACGACTATAATGAAAAATGTTCACATTTCCACAGGTAACAAAACAATGCAAATAAAGACCAAACCACCAAAGAAAAGCATGAAAGCAAAATGACTCAAATAGGGGGTGGCTACAATTCAATTCTGAAAAAACAATGTTAAAGAGAATGTTTCACCTGTCTCCTTCATGAGAGAAATACTCTCTTCTTTGCGCTCATCATACACACGAGTACCTGCCACCTCTCTCAGGAGCTTCAGACGCTGGGAATCTGGAGCAGTGGCCATTTGATTGATCTGCATGTGACAGGATAACATGAGATTGAGGATATACTTTGCTGCTAACATTACCGGAAAAAACATCTTCAAGCCAAAACAAAGACAAGCTGCACCATTGTGTACATTGCTGCTCACATGCAAGCAGTGCATTTAATAGACCTGCAAAACACTATTGCGTTGCACAAGTGTGAGGTTTTGTGCCAGTTCTCACCTTGCCCTGCTTGACAATGTAGTAGGGGTTGCTGCGAGAGAAGCCAGCACTCTCCAGGAGGTTCATGACATCATTCTTGCTGTAGTAATCACAGACAGCATTATGCCAGTGGGGACATGAACGCACAAAGTTGTTATTTCCTGTAATTAAAGGACCATAAGTAATACTTACGTCACCATCTTCTTGTCTAAGAAGTACTGGTCCTTCTTGGCACCAATGACACGACGTAAGGAGACTTCCTCTTTGTCAATCTGAAGGAAGGGGCATTTGTCACTGATCAAGATAAGAAGCCACCAATGCAGCAGATTTGGCTGGTAATGTTACAGTATTACCAGGGTGTGATTACAGGTTCAACCAGGTAAAAACTATCCTTGAACATTCTGCTTAAAAGCACTGAGAGGAAGTCTGATTACAATTGTCAAAAACAATTGTAGCTATTCTATTGCAATATAAGGAAATATTTAATAACTAAACAATTCATAGCAAAGTAATACTGCGGTTCTTACACTTACATTGTGGACTTTGGATGCAGATTCATTGATATGAAGCCAATACAGATATTAACATTTAGAAAATTGATGGATAACATGAAATTAACTATTTTGGCAGTCCTGGCACAAATACAAATACGACTGGAATTCTCTTAACACGTGACTATTCAATTTTTGTTTTTTTATGTTGCATTAGATCACTTACCAAGCAACTCCAAAACAAATCTGATGCAGGTTTTAGTTATCATACATTGTCTATGTTTATGTCCACAAGGGACAATAATAATAATAATCAATATCATAATGTCTATAAAAAGTTCTACAAAGCCATATCAGCACAACAAATGGATAACAAATGGAAAACTCCAACGCAGACAAGCACCTGCGGTAAAAATTATATTGGCCACTTGTGATGGCAGGACCATTTATTGGTATGTTCTAGTCTGGGCATTTATTTATTTCAATATTATATTGAATATATTATATTATATATTCAAAACAATATTATATATTATTAAATTATATTATATTAATATATTTACTGGTAGTCACAAATCATACTTGTGAAAAACAAAAAACGAAAACAATTTTAGTGCAAAATCCATCAATGTCTCTGCCAACCAGTGACAGGAATGGATTGCAGGTAGGACTACTCTACCAAACACTGTTTATCCAACAATCTCAGAAACACATCTCGTTCTAATGCAATGTTTTTACAGACTGTACAGTCAAAGCCTTACAATGATGTTTACAGTAGGGCTGGTCTACTGGCTTGAACAAATACATCTTATAAAATGTTCACAAAGTGTACATCAAGAGAGCCACACAACAAGGAAAGAATCAATAAAAGTGACAGCATTAACAAGATGAGGACAAACATGAAAGATGTGACATTCCTACCGGCAGTCGGTTGTCAGAATTGTCAAATATAATCTCCACAAAAGCTGAAATGACACGAGGACCAGTTCCTTCCTACAGTGATAGGGAGGAAAAATATACACGTTAACAAAATAAGAATATAAAATTTTGATTCATACATATACTGACCAGTTAAAAGATTTTTTTACATTGTATTGTCGTCTGACAAAAAAATACAATTACTAGATCACACGGCCACTTTCCAAGCAACGGCTTGAATTTGTTGGAGAGCATCTCATTTATTTGTACTTACATGAAGCAAGGCCAGACGTTGTTCAGGTCGCAGGTGGCTGAATTCATCACTGAGCACAAACTGGATGGCTAAAAACATGAAAAGAACTCATTTACGTAAAAAAAAATTCAAAGAGAAAAAATAAAATGTCTGATGCCTGTGAAATTCTACAAGACTAACATACCATAGAAAAAGTTACTTTTTCCAGAGCCATTTCTTCCAACTGTATTAGACAAAAAACACAAATTAAGACTTGTTGATGTTCTGTATGTCCAAAACATTTATTTTTCTGTCAACCATGTACAATGTGTCAATCCAATGCCATACAAAAATAAAGCCCCTGAAAGGAAGCAACCAACAAAGTGTTTGGGACAAAGATGCTGTGAACACACACTCACCAATGACATTGTGCTTTGGACTGAATGGATCCACCACTGTTTGGTCCCTGTAACTTCGGAATCCCTGGATGATGACCTGCATTACAACCACATACAACAAATGTGAACTATCTAATCTATACACCTGGTGAGACTGACGTGGCCGCCACTGGAATCCTTTTGAAAGGTTACATTTTTTCAACCATTTCCTACATTTATGGATTTAAAATTCAATTGCTAATAGAGCCTTACATAAAGTTGGAACTGTTTTATTCCAATACAAAATAAAGGCACAGAGATTTAGAAGTGAAACATTATTATAATTTTAAAATAGACTAAAATGTAATAAAAAGGGTTACGTTATACTTTTATTCTTCAAAACCAGTTCATTACAGTCAAACAGATTGTATTACTATTTCAGGGAATTCACAGTAAAAACAAACCAGCAAAATACAATTTAACAAAAACTAAGTTGTTTTACAAATGATGTGTTCTTTGTTTTTATATTGGAATACAACTTTTTAATATTGATAAGATGGACTAAAAATCAGAAACATTCTACTTGCTAGTGTAATATTTCAAGCATCTCCTTTTTAGTAGCTCATAAAAAAGAAATGATTGAAAAATAAGTGAATTGTTCTTCAGAAACATTCAGTCTCTTTTCTTCTCCATGGAGCAGTTACACTCAGTTCCTTGGGAGAAGTGTCTGTCAGTGGTTTTTACTCAGCTACAGATACTCAATACAAAATGAATTCTAACATAGGGAATTTTTCAATATGCACACTGGGACATGGCAATAACGCTGACAGTCAGAATTTGATTTTAAGTATTGATGTTGTAACAACTGTACCATTAGCTTAGTTTTTGTGGT
>OMNV01009124.1:0-21111 GCA_900303265.1 Brotula barbata | reverse complement strand
GAATTCTCACTGTATGACAGATTTTCTCCAAGCTACATAAATAAATAAGTTAAACAAACAGAACATGAAATACAGGAGTTTTAACAGTCTAATTCATTTACAGTGCCCTCTTAAGTTCAAGCTCATCTTAAAATTAGGTTTGAAAAGCTTTGTTAATGTGACTGGTAACTGCCTTTCCTCGTGTTTTTTTTCCCGCTGTTTGGCTTTAAGGGCGTGTGAAGCGTTGGCTGAGATTATGATTTTGATTCAATTTAAGGCTATCACAAGGTATAAATGCCACCGTGCAGATGCGAAAGTCTTTCGTGTTCACTTTCTATTCTCATGCACAAAATCGAAAAATACCTTAAGCAAACTTGACCTCAGCAGCTAAATTAATTTTACTCAAGTATGTTTTCTGATGGGTCAACTTGACTTGTAACCAAGTTGTTTTTAACAGCAACATTTGTTCTTTTCCTCAAGAATAACTGAGTTACGTTACCCATCACTGGATCCATTTTATGCATCCTTGATTGCTCAAGGAGGGATGGTCGTGTACCATTGAGTTGTATCTCTTGTTGAGATAGATTCAGCATGTGTAACTTGGTACTACAAGGCGCAACAGATGCCGTGCTATCGCATGGAAAGATAAGTGACGGGCCTTTAGGTATGGCAAACGTCTTTAGGGTGCTTATACACGAGTGTTTGTTCATTTAGATAATGTTATGTAGGATTATTGCGTAAAAACAAGCACGCAGGCTTTAATATAATAGAAACCAACTGCATGAAACAATGCTAACAATTGCTAACGTTAGGTTAGCTTAGCACCCAGAGAGACGGGAACGTAAATTCATGCTTTTTACCACAAGCGACTTACGCCCGTCTTTGCGATTGAAGCAGTGTTATCTTTCGTGCGTAAAGTCAAAATTCTGACTACAATCATTCGGCGAAACCACCCATTTTACTCAGTAACGCCAGCCATGTTTCAGTCGGCAACATGCAAACGCCTGGTGTCCAGAGCATTAGCTTACCTGTTTGATGTACATGGCTGCCTAAGAAGGGCTTCTCCTCGGCTGAATTTGGAGGTAAACTCCCCCCTCCACGAATTTGGAGAAAAAGGGGATTTAGTTGTGCAAAAATTACAAATACACCAATATTACAGCATTCAAAAGTGATTGAGTGAAAAATAAAATAACAGAGAAAATGGCGGCGGGGGCGGGATGGAATGGGTCGTACGATTATGAAAAAAAGGGGTGTACAATAATGAACGCTAAAATGGGTCAAGTTGTGATATACGAAGAGAATATAAAAATACCAACAACACGTATAATGAAAGTCTATATTACTTTTCTGTATTAATTTAGGAGAATATCACTTCTGATCCATTCTTCTTTTATTTATACCCCTAGTAGTACAGTTGGTATGGCCCCGCTGTCTGCCTTCTAGGCGCCAAAGACGGTCAACGAGTCATTTACGTTATCTCGAGCTGCTTTACGGCAATCCTGATAAACATCATATTTGGTTTAATTTGAGTTTTTCTGTCTTTAAATTTAAATGAATGATGTTGATATTTTTCACAGCTATATTAGGTTTCGTCTGATATATATTTCCCTATTGTTTTCATTGTTAGGTGTTCAATTAAGTTCAGTTCTATGTAAATCTTATATGATTTGTTTGTAATACGAATTCTGACGAGTTATGTTTCTTGTGTTGTGCTGAATTTCACTCTCTCACAAAAAACAACATGACATTACTCTTTTACAATTTTCTGGGGTTTACAGCATCAACGGAATCAATTTTATTTTAACTTCTAGTGGAATGCCCAGGCTCCAAAGATACCATATGTATAACGGTGCATTCTGGGGAAATCTGTACAGAATGATCGCCCATGCACCTAAAATAATAATTAATTTAAAAAATTATGTTTGTTCGAAATAAATATATTTTTTAATGACACGTGGCGTATTTAGTGTTTTAAAATTTAGCAGTTTCCAGTGCAGCAGGAGCTACTTTCTAAATTACTGGCCTTTTAGAAAACTTTACAAAATCTTTAAAAGCTGCCAAGAAAACAAATCTAACATCCACTGACAAATATTTGCAGCCTTACCTCCTCTGTAGTGATCCTAGATTGCTTCTTTTGGATACCACTTTGACCTGCGCACGAGAACATACTCTTTCCGATACAATTTGATTTCTCATTTGCAGAAGTCCTAACTGCACAACACTTCATTACCTGATTACACTGGAACAACTTCATTTGTGTGTTAAAAACATTTATTAACATCCACATGTATTGAAAAAATCTGACCGACAGTAGTTTTCAAATAAATTAAATTGAAATGCCTCACAGGGCTTGTGAATAGGCAAATGTAATCACAATATCAATCTAAGGCATGTATATTGCAGTTTTTTCCATTGTGCTGTGTTGTTTTATCACTGCAGTGCAGAAGACAGGAAAACAGCAACAATGCTTTCAGATTTCATAAACCTCAAATCCCATGAACTAAAAAATATCATTGTGACTCCTCGGTCTCTGTTGCTGAAATCCCAGCTATCTGTTCTGCTAGTTTCAACACCAGGCACACAGAGCATTGTAAATTTTCTTTATTTTTTCAAGTAAGACTATAAGCAGTCACAGTTCATATTAAGGCAGTGCAGTTATTGGGCTCAATTTGAACTGGTGGTGGACTGGGGACTGCAGACAAGAGGTAGGGAGTGTGAACACAGATGGCTCAAAGTTTTTGGTGCTGAATGTGGTCGCAAAGTCATTTGCAAAAAAGGAGGCCGACTCAGGGGCGCGTGGTGTGGCAGGTTCAGGAGTGGTAGTATGAGCTGTGGTGAGGACCTCTGACTCGAACTGCAGCAGCTGGCCCATGAAGCTGAAATTGGGCGAGACGACTGCCCTGCGTTGCTTGATGATGTCAAAGGCCGCATCCAGTTGTAGGTGCTGGGTTCTCATAATGTAGGCCATGCAAATGGTTGGGGAGCGCGAGATGCCTGCTTCGCAATGGACCAAAACTTTTCCTCCTGATTGCTTCACGTGATCTGGGAAAAGAAGAAGAAGAAGGGGACAAGGCAATGTTAATAATTTTCTACGAATGCATAAATTAAGTTCAATGATATTATGCCGTGTGCTTTTTGTTTTATTGTGTGTTTTCTTTTTCACTGCAATATTTGAATTGAAATAAAAATGAATAAGAGAATCTTGACTTCAAAAACAATGAATGTTGCCGCAGAGGTTAATGAATCCTTAGGGAGAGTTATAGTGGTGAGGGTTAAATATCTAAAATCACATTCAAAGTGTGAAATCACTGCCTACTGCTCACCAACACACTAATTAATGCCTGCGCACACAAAAAGTGTGCACATCCATTCTTATCTCCCTCGCATAACAAGGACAGACAAATGCATCATGGTTGTCTGTGCACATGTGACACATACTACCCAGAGTGCACACACATAGACATGCACAGACAAGCCTCTCACCTGGGAGGCTTGTCTGACTCACAGAGCGCAGCTGTGCATGAGACTTTGTTTCTCCTACACTGCTGTGGGGGCGCTGGATGCTGCTGCAGAGTTCACTATGTCACTGAAATATGTGTTCCTATTTAGAGCTACAGTGCTCCTACACGCTTGTGTGTTTGTTCAAATGCCTACACGCAAATCCTGTCTCTGCAACCTGCGTAATCATCACCAAATGACTGACAAGATCAAACTACTGTGACCACCCACACATGCCGTGTCTGTCTTTCTCAGTGTTACATCCACAATTCGAGGACCTCTTCTGCAGATTCCAAGAACTGCTGCACGGGGAATGATACAAAACGTGACCGCTCCAATCATCTAGAAACTACATGAATTAATCATAAACTTCCAATCAGAGAAGGAAGCAACGAGACAGAGATGGGGCTTGGACTGAGAAGAATTACAGCAGCTGTGGACGACCATCCCCAAGTGACCAAGTGATGCTCCCTCACTGGCTGGTAATGTCACAGCATCCTTCAAGCAGATGTGTACATCTAAGAGATTGATATTTATTTTTTGTGCCACTCAAAAGGTTAAATGGCATGATTGGATTTGTATGCTTATCACTTTCAATGTTGAATGGACTTCGAAAGCTCTCCTTGAATGGGGGGTAGATCCGCTCCTAGAACAGTGTGCTGCCTTATGTAATTGGCTGGCGAACACAAAGACGGCCGAGTGTGGGCTGCTGCCCCAAACAATGCACACTACCATCAGCAGCCACTCAATACAGGTCAGCCAATCTGCTTGTGGGTGAGCTTTGTCCTTGGTTATACCTGACTATAAATAGCCACCAGCACACTGTGTACATTTTTGCCACTGCTATAATCTAGCACCTCCCTCTGTAACACACACACACACACACGCTGTCCTGCTGCACTCCGGTCCATCAATGAATCCCACCTGCAGCCACACAACCAACAACTGTGCTTTTTCTTTGTGTCCCACTCAGAAAGCTTTTATCTGCCACCCAACCATCATAAACAACTGTGTGTATTTGTGTGTGCGTCACTCAACCCACCCTCCACCCAGCCATTACTAAAGAGGGACAGCTCACCCACTTGTCACACTGACTGGCCACACCCGGCAGAGTAAGCCGCTGAGATTAGGCCTGAGAGATGATGACGGCATGGGGATTTTTTTCAACCTAAGAAGGAGGCGGAAGGAAGGTTGGGAGGGGAAGGAGGAAGTGAGCAGAAGGGGGGAAAGCCTGGATGAATGCTGAATGGCTGCATTGGTGAGGAGAGGTGGTGTAAAGCTGAGGGCAAGCATCAAGTTAAACTGATTACAGTTGGATTACTTTTAGCCCTCTCTATTCGTGAATGACAGTGGGCGATAGGCATGAATGGGGTGATGGGGAGGAATTTCAAAAATAAACACGGCTATGTATAGGTGTCTCTCTCTCCGTTGCTTTCTAACGCTGCGCTGGCATTCTAAAGAAAAGCCTCCATCTTTGTCGTGATCTGTTTATGTCTTTCCCAAATTAGTTTGTGTGAGAAAACTTTGACACAAATAAAAAAGGAACTCTTCATTTGGTTACAATTCACATTTCCGTCCAAAACTGCTGCCACCTATAAACACGCAGCTGATGAGCACAACCAACTCACCAATGAATTCTATGGCCTCCTGGAAGTGGGAGCTGATGTCCGCCATATGGCTATCTTCCACTGGGATCCATTTGTAGTTATAGTGACCCTTGGCCGGCTGTAGGTCCCTGCGTGACACATTGAGCAAGGCCGTGATGTGAAGGTCGTTGAGATAGTCCTGTCTAGAGGCATGGTAGGCACTGCCGAGGTAGAGGAAAGGAAGGATCTCTACAGGTTTACCCTGAAAGAAAGCAGATAAAGAATTGAATATTCACACAGAGTGAAGTTACACACAAGACAAAACACACAGGGATCAAAACATCAATACATCTGTCTTACTTTACCCTATTAATCCCTGAGATAATGTACCACAAGACACAACGTTCAGACACCTGTCAGCCCCACAGATTAGGACATTATGTTCATTTGCTGATGTAAAACAAAAGGACGCCTGCAGCCAAAGGCACAGGTTTCCACTGAACTATTAAATAGAACAGACTAAAATAGACACAATATTGTGTGTGTGAGGGAACCATATGCTTTCCAGTGGGTTAGTGGGAAAGGTCAGAGATGAAAGAGGTGTGTCTCTCTGTTCTCTGTCAGCTCTGTTCTCTGCTGACCTCATGAGATTTCTGGTGAGCAATGAAGGTCAGAGAATATCACGTGTGTGTTGAGGAAGTGTTATGAAGGATGCTGCCACACATAAGCGATGTCAGCAAAACCAGGAGGATGCTACATGTGTGCAGCCGTGTTTGGATACGGGTAAAAATAAAAGCTGGCAGTGGATGAAGGCTGTGTGAGGAACAGAAAGGGTGCAGAAATGAGGGGAACTGCCCCGGTGTTTCTGTTTCCACACCTGATCATAATCTGGTTTGTGGTGAGAGAGCTTCTCGCAGTGATTGCTGACTCTTTTCTCGGTTTCAGTTCCGCTCTGGTCAGTGGTTTTCACCTCAGTGCAAAGTTCAGGGTATTGAGAGTGGAAGTTCTCATATCCTCCTGAAAGAAGAGGAGGAAACAAACACATGCTGTCAGAAATGGGCTTAGAGTAAATCTACCTCTGCTTCCAAGCACACACATACACTGTGAAATACCAGAGTTTATGAAACAGACTTAGCACTGGATTATAACCTTTATAACCTGATTGGAAGCGCGTAATTAATTACTGAAGCGCACAGTTGGAGGGCCGGTAATCCTTTTAGGCCAACATCCTGGGGACACAGTGGTGACAGACGGAAATGAAGTGTTTCGACACATTAACACAGCCGCCGGGGATTTATTTTGGATCAAAGAAATTGCTAAAGGAGAAATTCATTTTTTCCCCCCACCATTCTTTAATCAGTGGAAGTCAGTGCACCACCAATTTGCCTGCGCGTCTCAGCACTGACTCATCCGCGTTGTTGACGCACGCAAGATATTTATCACCGCTCGAAGTGAGAGAAAAATGTAGGCTGAAGCGTGACTGTGGGCTAAAAAACGGACTGTAAAAATATGGCTGGACACGAATGATCAATGATTGTATTTATAGAATCGAAAATGTATAGGAGCGCAGCTATATCAATGTCATACGTTGTACAACGAAAGTATTTGTTTCGTTTGGTACTTCATGGAGTAAAGGTCTGTGCGAGAAGAAATCCAGTCCGAGTTATTTAAGTTCCATTTCAAAGCGCAACCAAAATGTCTACATGTCGTACTAAACACACACACAATGTCAGTGACAGCATGCCGTTTCTGCCCATTAAGTTATCAACAGTTCACAAAGAATTCACACAAAATCTGCGTGAAATCAGAAAAGATTGAGCGAACTAAGTAAATAGCACATCTTTCTTTTTTGTTGTAAAACTTCAGATTACCCAATTTCGTTGTACTTGCGATGACAATAAAGGAACTCTCATTCTGATTTCCCCCGTGCTCTCACCTTTCAGGAAACAGATGTTGGCCCCACTCGTTAGATGCGACAGGGTGTTTATTACTATTTGTGCTACACTGTCTTTTTTCAGTTTTTGCCAGTGGGACGTCCGGTCATCCAGGGCCACGATGGCCGATATGCTCCCCTCCCGAAGCCGAAACAGGGCTCTCTCATCCGGGATGACAAACTGCAGAGGTACCGGTCCTCCCCGGGACCTCCGGACCACCACAGAGTTCAGGTTTACGTTGACAGAACCTTTGATGTTGGAGTTTGTGAAGGAGAAATACGGTCGACAATCCACAATAAGGCAGCTCCCGCACTCCTTCCTGATGATTTTCCGCAAGCGCCGGCCGTCTATGCTGGACACTTTCATCCTGACGCCTCGGTGTTGTTTTTATTGCCTGAAGAATCGGGTTTCGGAGAACGGAGGGCCCGTGCGCGCCTGTGTCCACATTTCCTCTAAGGGGATCCCGGCCCGGCAGTTTTATGTGAATGAAACCTCCGGTTAGTGACGTCACGAACCATATATGGATAGTGACGGGGTATGATCGCAGCGAGCCCCGCCCTCAGGCTGGTGACTGAGCCGTGACTCCGCCCACGTTACGGGGTAAATAGGGACTAAATTAACGCCCACTCCGAGCGCAGGCAATTTCTGTTTGCATCTCCACCTGTCTGAACATTCAGGTTTTCAACTTCTGTCTCCCACTCTGCAGCCTGTGACAAGTCAGGCTTCAATTCACAAACACAAGACAACTTCCTCTGTAAAAGGCAGAAATCTACCTTTGGGCTACACTTAGTCATTGGAAGTATTTATTTATTTATTTATTATCTAATTCATTTGTTTACCTATTGGCTTATTTGATCAGGGATAATGCAATTTAAACATGCTTTTAATCAAATTGAGATTACAGACAAGTTATATATTTATTGATACCCTTAGGGTTGGACAGAGCCAATGAAAATAAAAAACAAACAAACAGAGAAATTGATTCTATGACACTTAGTCCAAAAATTCATGTGCCGAAATGTAAAGGGTGGTAATTATGATGCCACCATCGGTCCAATTCGTACCAAAATTTAATGGGTTCTTTCCTGGAGCATCTTCAACCTGGCCACCAAGTTTGGGATATCCTGCAAACAGACAGAGAGACACATGTGACCTAAATATAACCCTGAGGTAATAATTACTGAGTACTGTGCCCACTGTAAATTCCCTAAATTGGAGATCTAATTGGACAAGGGGCCACTAAAGTAAACATTAACTTGTGTTTGGTCCCACGTGTAGCCCATTGAAGTAATCATTGGCATGTAAGCCTCATCCCCCGTAAATGACTAAACAGGTTTAAACGTCACACAGCCGCCACCGACAAGACACACAATTAATCTCACCATAGGTTAGGTCTGTGTTTTGATTTGTTTTGTTTGCGTATGTGTGTTTGTGTGTTCATTCATCTTTACATCTCTCAGAAAACAAATTTTTTACAGAAAGAGAGTTTACAGAAGAAAAATGGGATAAATAGAAGTTAAAATATAGAACGTTAAGTCTAGTCTGTGTCTGTTAAATTTAACTATGCAAATATCCTGGAAAGAGATGTAGGGCATACAGTGCTAGCAGAGTTTGACAGAGAACGTATGAATGAAATAAAAGAAAATAACTTAGGTTTGAGTTCCAGGCTGACCATAATCCATTCTGGGTGGAGTTTGAATGTTCTCCCCCATGTCTGGTGGGTTTCCTCCGGGTAATCCAGTTTCCTCCCACCTCCGTCTTATGTGAATTGGAGTCTCTAGATTGACCATAGGTGTGAATGGAAGTGTGACTGAGTTGTCTGTCCCTATGCGTCAGCCCTGTGATAGACTGGTGACCTGTCCTGCCTTTCTCCCAGTGACGGCTAGGATAGGCTGCATTCCCACCGCAACCCTGCCATGGATAACTGGTGATGTTATGGTATAACAATAAATATAATATAAAAAAAAGTGTAATAATAAATATAGATTTACGTGACATTTCTTTTATAATTATACGCATGTTCTAAGGTAGAAATTCGTTTGAAATGGCTGCTGCCTGGTGTGCCCATATCCTGATATATTGTTGTACCATATGCTTAAATGGGATAAGGCAGATCTCCAATGATGTGTCTGAATATTGTCCTCTGTGTATCTTTGTGTATCATTTTAAGCAGTAGTGTGAAAATATGAACATTCTTACTAGTATCCTAACTGGAAATTGATCAGTATGCTCAATATTGCTATCAACTGCAACGAGGAAAAAAAGTTAATTCACAGGCCTACAGACCATACTGTGAGACACAAGGACCTATTTATTTATGAATAAAAATGTTTTCATTCATTCTCTGCATTACATTGTGAGAAAACAGAATCCATTATGTGCACACTACACATACTACACTTAATGACTACTCTACACAATGCATACTTTTGTAGAAAAGCTGTTAAATTACAAATTACACGTAGTGCACGTTTAGTGCAGGAATTCACTTCCAGAGCCCTATTCTTTAAAAGGTACACAAGTGCCATCACAGAGATTGAAATTGTTCCACTTACTGTATCATCATTTGTTGTCTTTGTTGCACAGCTCCATTGTTTTAACTGGGTTTTTATTGCTATGTTGTCTCAACTGACCTGACCTGAAATCAATTGGACACAGATGGACAAAAAGCAGAAAAAACAAGATATAACCTTCAGAATTATGACGTTTCAATTCAGGAGTTAAATGAAGGATGAATGGATGAGGGCCCTGTACAGAAGCAGATAGACGATGTGATGAATGTGTAAGTCAAGAGAGCTGAGTTAGATAGGTGAAGGATGGGTGGAGAGACGCCTGGATGGTGGTTGAGGATTAGGAGGACAGCAGACCGAACGCCATATGGTCCAGTCTAATCTGGGCTTGTGACTTCATGGCTGATGAGTGGGGAGGCCCGCCATCCGCTTCCGAGCCCTCATTTCATGATGGGGTTTGTTAGTGTCAGCTGTAAATAACAACAGTGGACTCAGATAAGCCAAAAAGACAAGACGTGTATTGAATTTGGCTTCTCTGCCACAAGAATTTCTTTCACCTTTCTGTCCATCGTCTCGCTTCCCTTGCCTATTTCCTCACACATGTGGTTTGGGTCCACACCACAGGTCATAGGTAACAGTTCAGTGCAGACAAACCAGGTATTTATTTCACCCACAATGAAGATATAGTAAAACAGACATAATCCTCCCTATGAAATACTGTGGTCAACAAGCAGCATGTGGTCCTGACAGCAGCAGCACTTGAACCAAACTGGCAGCCTTGTATACCCTGCCTCTGGCCACAAACTTGACACATACCATCTAACCCTCAACTGACAATAAAACCACACATAGCACCCCTACAGTACTTACAACACAGTATCTCCCAGGACCTTTAAATTGGAGCTCAGATACCCTTTAAGCCTGAACAGCCAGGAGAAGAGACGCAACATAGGTGTGTCAACTGACCACAAACATTACACGCAATTATTACACAATCAAGCAACCGTGAACACGTTAACGCTGCATTGACTCCACAATGAGCACATATGTTGCGCTTAACCAAACTGACCGATTAAAGTATATATATTTGTCTCCCTAGCTGGTCTATCAACTCCAACTGAGAGGCAGCTACCAAAATCTGCACAACAAACATCATTAATACATGCAACAATTTTAATAAAATGATTCAATCCTTCAAATTTATTTATTTAATTTATTGTTTCTTTTGGCAATTACTGTACACAAATTGTGCCACAAAAAGAAAGAGAGAAGGGTACTTTATTGATCCCTGTAGGGAAATTGATTCTCTGCACTTTAACCGATCCTCAATGAGGAGCAGTGGGCAGCCAACACATGCACATGCAAACACACACTCAACAACGCCCGGGGACCAATTCCAGATCTTCTACCTTTGCCTTGGTCAGGGACAAACGGCAGGAGTGATTAGCCTTACGTACATGTTTTTGTGGGTGGGGGAAACCGGAGCACCTGGAGGAAACCCACGCAGACACGGGAGGAAAATACAAACTCCACACAGAAAGACCTTCTTGGTGTGAGGCAACAGTGCTAACCACCATGCTACCGTGCCGCCAAAATATAGTACTGCAAAACACTAGCGATGAAGAGGACCTTCATTACACTCTCTAACAAGATTACTGTATCAGTGACTCTGTGGCATGGCTAATATGTTTGGGAAGCATTAATCCAACAAAAATTCCCCTCCAGCTGCATTCTGTCAGCTAGTGACAACAACACGTGCTTTTTTGATGTTGACGCGGGTCAGAAGTTAAGATTAGAGGAGCATATTATGTTTAATATTTTCCTATATTTTACGATGTTTTACATTCGGAAGTATCTATTGGTGTGTATTAATGCTTATAGAAATGCATCCACTGAGACAACATTCACTTCAAAATTGCATTGAAATGTGTTAAATGTATCAATTTTTTCATCCATATCATTTAAATGACCCTGAACTTAAAATGGACCCAATCTCCTCCTTTACCAGTATTTAAAGGTTCACCAGACGGTACTTAAAATTGCCTGTTTTTACTCAGTTTGCCCATCAATGCTGCAGTAAGGATATGGATCATTTTCCACATGAAAAAATCTCTGAATTTAAAAGAGAAGCCCCAAATTAAATAAAAGTCCTCTGAATACCATGTCCACCTTGAGTTGGATTGATACACACGACAGAAATTAACAAATCAGATTTTCAGTACGTAGTTCTGCATGTTTACAGCTTTTAGTACAACTATAGTTTATACTGATTTATTTTTACATGATTCACATTATTTTCACAGACAATAAGTGCGATCCACGCTGCATCTGTGCGGTATGTGAGTCTGTCAAGTGACTTCCTGCCCAGAATGTCCCTTTTCCCTTGTGACTTAAAAAAAGAACCCATACACAATAGGCTGCCTTCGCTGGGATGTGCACCTCCACCCCACCACTGCTACACAGGTGCTTCCTGATCTGCTGATGGAGCGACCGCAAGCAGATGCCTGCAGCACAACGCTGTTTCCCAATAAGGCCCACATTACTCATCTCCATCACGTCAGCTGACCACTGAGCACAGTGGGATGGAATTCTTCTCGATGACTGAAATGAACATGCAGGCTTTCAGTTCGACGTAAAACTCCATTGTTATATTTATTGTTCTTGTTCAGTCATGTTTGTATCAATTACTTCAATGTGTGACAGACATCTTAAACACAACATACAACTAGTGTTTTCCTTCTTAGTCACTGGGTCTGAGTCATCTAAATGACATAAGAAAATAATATAACTTTTACTCGTATAGCACCTCTCTCAAATTCAAGCTCACTATCCAGTTCACCAAATGCAAACAGGAATACAAACAACAAAATTACAATCATTAAATCAATACCGTAGACGAATACAAAATGCCACAGACAATAAAAGAAATATCAAAACCAATAAATCCATCAAACCTGAGCCCTAGATTGACAGATGTGGATTAAGTGGAAAGTTTGGAGTAACACTGCACAAAAAGATTTGTTCTGAGTGGTATCAAATAAATTAAATGTATCTGAAGTCTTTTTAACATCCTCAAACAGTTTTCCTTAGAGTTGACCTAATTACCTGTTTACCAGTGTTTAAAGGATTAAGGACTATGAATCAGTGTGTATCATATTTCCATAGCAACAACACTTGTGTTTCACAAACTGCATGTGGTTAATGAGTGTAGGATCAGCTATAATTTATCTTGGACCATAGCAGAATGAAATTGTAAATCTAAATTTGCAATGTGCCTCCTCACTGTGAGACTCAATTAAGTAGTAGAAAATGTCATGGAAGGACACATCCGGCCAGTGAGTTGGATCATTAATCCAGTCTGTTATCCAGTACTGACAGCTGGTGTTACAAACACTTGAGAGTGTCACAATGTTTAAAATGTTTTTCTCCCCATGCTTTTTCTTGTTTATGTTAATGATGGAGTTTTTAAATGTTGTTGGTGACAATAATTTTTGGAGCCTCATTCCTATCAGACGCAAAAGGAAGGCCCAAACACTATATCACGTGTAATGTTGACCATGTGAGGTTTGTTAGTAATAGCATCTCAAAGCATTCCAATGAACTGATGGTAGTCAAACAGAATTAATGTGAGTACCTAACTTCACACACTAATTATGTGTTTGTGTATGCCACTTATGATCGATGACAAAACAAGCATCAACACAGTGTGTAAACAAACATCCAAATCACATCACATTCAATCCGCCAATGAAACTGTGGCTGACAAATTCAACATAAAATAGGAATGTTTAGTATTTCTGAGTTCAAGTCAGGATATGATGTTCCAGATGACACATGATGAACACACACCCACACCCACACCCACAACACACAGACACACTCTAAAGTTTTGACTCAGCCCTGTTTCCACTCACTGATCGGTCTTGTGTAATCATGTCATAACTCAGGCCAAACTCTTAAGCAAGAAAGAAGGAGAGAGCCAGAGAGAAAGAGAGAGAGAGAGAGAGAGAGAGAGAGAAGCTTCGGCTGATTACACAGAAGGAAGAAAAACACTCTTGAGTTGATATTTTGTTGACCTTTCCACAGTCGTTATGTAACAGAATAGGTATACTGGGTCTCTGGGTAAAATTTCAATTGCCTGAAATAGTCAAAGCTGTCAATGGTGATAAATTGGGCCCCTTCCCTTTACACTGTGAACGTGAGACCGATGTTAGAACTTCTGACATTGTCATTATTGTATGATGTGAAACAAAATTCAGGATTCCAAACAACCTTTCAATTTTAGTAACAATTTTAGCGATTTTATCCATTTGTGCCCAGATGCTACTCAAAACAAATAGATTTGAGACGATTAATCTTGCATATTAACACCTCCACCACAATCCATAGTCCAGTGTGCACATCATCAGCTCCTTGCACACAGGACTAACAACAGGCACTGGACTGTGGTTCCCCACTGTTCCTCATAGATTGGAACATAGAAAACAAATTTTGTTGTGTGAAAAAAATTCTGTCAATAAAAACTTCCTCTTCTTCTATCATCACCAATGTGTGGTCACCACCCATGCTTTGGCTCTCATAACTCATTAGCAAAGAGTTCAGGTCAGTTTTGGCAGTGGCCCAGCCAGAATCAGGCTGGATGTTACAGTTTTGTCTGACGGCTTATTCCATGTATCTTAGTGGCATTTTTAGCATTGTATTCTAAAACTTTAGTGAGGGGAGGGCTCTGATTTCAAGTAGTAAGCAATGTAACACGTGTGCTCAAGGTGGCCCAGGAAGAATTTGATGCATTTGAAGTGCCATTCTTATTGTCTAGTGAACCTAATCTTGGTCGAAGGACTATAAAATAGAAGAATGGACCATAGAATTCACCGGTGTCTTTCCGCAGAGATGGCATTGCTACTGGTCAGAGAATCAGACCAGAAGAGCATGCTGGATCTGGGGCTTCATTCAGAAATGTGTATATTTACAGCAAAGACAGACAGCCAGACAGACAGGTAGATAGAGGAGAAGCTGACGTCATCGCCCTTGTGAACGGCTTGACAGGTTTTCTCACAGTTATTTATGAAGAAATGCCCCCATATGTCACAGCTATTAAAATACCAGGGGTGAGCATGTTGAACTGTGAGATGTGTAATAAATGACAGATGAAAATCCAGGAAAAGATGACTTCTCACTCATCACCTGCCTCACATTCATACTTCCACACGTCTATGTATAGCTGGAGTCTTAACCACATTCTCATACTGTTTCTCATCAGAGTTGCTCATGACTGACTGCCTTGAAGGCGTCTGAAATAAAGGCGCCTCTGACCTTTATCCATGCAGTCTTATTACCTCCACCAAGAAGGTTATGTTCTCTGTTGTGTTTGCCTATTGGCCTGTCCGAGGGTTAGCAGGATATCTCAAAAGGTTTTTGATTTAAATGAAACTTGGCAGAACAAGGTGGACATGATCCAGGGACGAAGGCCTTCAATGTTGGCACTGATCTGCTTGATGCTGTAATGACCACTTTTAATTGTTAGCTTTTTGAAAGGCAAGAGTAATAACATCAAAAGTAATTTTTCTCTAGATTTCTTGAGCCTATCTGTATTTGTTGACATAGGCCACACTCATTGGGCAAACATTTTCTGCCATTTGGAATTACAAAACACTTTAATGTGTCTCCCCCAACAAGATTCATCCAAAATTCATCAGATGAGTCTATTGTAAGCAATTGGTAAACATGTGCACTCACTACTTTTGTAAAAATTTAACATCGATTGTGGTGCTATAACGACAACAGTTGCATTTTTATCTATGTTGGTGCCTGACATAGCAGAATCATTTGTGGTGCAGAGTCAAGCAGAGAACCATTCGGCCTTGTTGGAGGTATGTGCTATGTGAGTACCTTCCATTTACAGTTACAGTTCTTGGCTAAAAATTTACCAACAAATAAGTAAACTAGTTTATACCATCAGAGTTCCAGCAGCGACTTGAAGGGGAAGTCATACATCATTATGTAAACTATTGTAGTCATTTCCTGTTTTGGCTCCAGAACAAGGCTTTTTAGCATTTTGCAGCTTGCAGTTTGGGCCATTTGGCTGTCACACTCTGCTCTGTATCCGACAACAGGGTTACAAAGGTGAAGAAGCTCTTTAAATGCCAAAAGATGACTCATTGTTGTTCCTAATGTACATTTTACAGGTCATAGGAGAGTTTTTAAAGGCAGAAATTCATCAACGGTAGCAGGCAACTAGCCTACCTGCTCTTTCATATTCACTTGGACTTCAGTTCCACGACCTGCGATTTGCAAAAGAATGACTACATCCCACATCCGGTTGAAATGTAACCTAGGCATTTAAAATATTTTTAGCTGGTTTACACATTTTCTTGCCTACAAATCACCCAAACCATGCATAGTGGTTGTCTCTTGAAATGCCAACAGATGAGATGTGTTTGTTCCTCCAACATGACGTACAGCCCAGAGGAGATTCTGAAATACACGAACACAAGTAGTCATAATTCATTACGCAATCACAAGTTCCTCTACATCTACAAAGAAGATGAAATTAAATGCGGGGTAAAACAGTCAAGAGAACAACAAGAGAGAAATGTTTGTCTTTCACACCTTCCCACTCTTCTTCACAACAAACAAAAACGTTAATTTCTGCACATTTCTGCGTATCTGTATTCTGGCCCGCCGCAGACATCGTGGCGCTACAGATGTCATCATATTTTGTGCTAATTCGGTTTACACAGTCTCTTCCTGTTTCAGTAGGATGTTGGTGTAATTCACACAGAACATCTGAGCAGAAATGCAACCACAGCCGAGTCGGAAGGCCTCAGCGATTAATCACTCGAGCTCATGGACACAAACTCATAGCTGTTGGTACAAATCACACTGCTGCCTGTCTCCCCCATTATTTTCAGCAGTATTAGAAAACACATGTCTCTGCAGTTTAGTGTTATCAGCATATACATGTATACAGTATATTGTATGTCACTATATTGTTCATCCATCCTCGTTTCCGCCGTGTGCAGTGGGTCAAAGACGAGAAAGAGGAAGGAAGCCAGAGTAGAAACAAACAGTAGAAGATGAGTTGTTAAGGGTGTTTATGCCTCTCAAGGTGTTAATATCACTTTAAGCCTTTGGCATTGATTCATCTTCAGTCATCTACAGCATAAGTTCCAGCACAACAAAACGTTTACCTCTGTCCATCAACTGCAAAAATAAGACAGAAAAATATTTAACAAGTGAAGTATATTGTGTTAAAAACATATATGATAATATCTGCTATGTAATCCAGTGCAAGTGAAATCCAGCCCCATAATCGTGAATCCCTCAAAACACTCTGCTCAGCACAACTACACTATGTTACTTTCGTACGGATCTCTGTATGTTCCTAGCTTTGCAAATGACAACTTTACCCACCGCCGTCTGCAGGAAATTCATTAGGTCGGAATGTAACAATTGGATGGGTTTATTTCAGGATTACTAGAGTTAGATATCAGATTTTTTTTTCATATTTTTTTTCAGAGCTCATGATTTATTTATACAAATTTGTTTCGCCAAAAAATTACCTACCCTACTTTTAAGTGTAGTTGTTTGCATGTCAATGTTTACAGACCCACTTTCCACCTTTTTACTTTTGTATTCATTTGCTCTGGCACATTAAAAACACAATACACTTAAAGATGAATTTCACTGATAGCGCTTTTTACAGATATGAATGAATTCTTTAGGCCACAATACTAGTACAGCGAAAATCTGATATTGTAAATGGTCATTGTGCCTTTATTCATGCATGAATTTATAAGATATGTTGTAGAATATGCTAACATAGAATAGGGGGTGGAAAAGCAAAGAAGTAGCTGGAGGGGGAGCTAGTTTTGAAGAAAGGATTAGACCATTTGTCATAGTAATTCTGGATGTTTCCAAAAGCATACAACACTGGCGTCAAAGAACTCCCAAGAAAGGATGTTCATGTATGATTTTCTTCTTTAACATCTTTAACACTTCAAAAAACAAGCAAACACAGAGTCATAAAATTTAGACACAAAAAACCCAGCCTTCAACTTGTACTCAAGAATTTCCTGATTCTGTGCACACGTGCCCTTTGTTGTTAAAGGAAGTAGGTTCCTTCGCAAGCTCAAAAACATACCCACACAATAACATAGTTGTGTTTGCAGCTGTGTGTTTTCCAAAGGTGAAAGTGTTCATGCAGCAAAGGCTACGTTCTATATATAAAGTCCTTGGATAATGATGCGTCAAAACATCCACATGCCAGTGTTGAATCTTCTGTATTACCAAATGATACTTAGTACAGATAACGTCTAGTTGTTATTCCACATTTTAATTGATTAATCCTCACAGAATGTAACACATTATGATTTTTATTTGACATTATTTTTATAATGTAATATAATAACAAAATACACACAATTTGACATCAACACCAAAACAAAGCCCTTCTGAAGTGTCTTGAAAACTTTGGTTTTAATTGGTTGTGATGAACTGTTAAATCATTTGTAACACATATGAATTTACCTTGTTGGATGTGTCCATGGTTACAAGTGCAATGCTAATAAGCAATTGCACAGCCAGCATCCGCCACAGTAAAAAAAAAAGATTGAAGTATGCATCATCTAACCTGTCCCACTTGATCGGACACCATTTTAAACAACTCTGAATGGCCACGGTGGAAAGTGGTTTGAAAAGCCTGATGCTGTAGAGTGGGGGGGGGGTGTGGTTTGTGAATGTGTGTTTGTCTTTGCAATCTTATTGTGATTAATCACCACATTATCCCCTATTATAATTTATAACTTCTTTCCTTGTAGAAACCGTCAGTATTTTCACACACTCAATACTCAATACTATGGTGATCAACTCGAGTACATGGCTCAAATCAACAGGATTCTGCACAGCATGTTGTGTAATCCCAGGATACACCAATTAAGACGTTCATCTGCCGGAATATAATCTAGGGCTCTTAGTCGAATTTAATATACTTTGTGCCAATTTTAGTTACAAGGGACATATATCATGTTTGAAAAATAA
Source organism: Brotula barbata (assembly GCA_900303265.1). NCBI lineage: Eukaryota > Metazoa > Chordata > Actinopteri > Ophidiiformes > Ophidiidae > Brotula > Brotula barbata. Next base: position 2,565 of record OMNV01009124.1, on the reverse strand, counting down.
TTGTTTATTGCCTCGATGGCTGTGTAATCAAAAGTTCTAATCCTCTGGGTCAATCTTATCAAACGTTTGTTTTTTTTTTCTAAATTATAGAGATACTATACAATGATACAAATTATATTAGGATGCACTCTGAGGAAATCTGTATGAAATGATATACATTTAAGGGAAATCAAAAAAGACATAACTTAAAAAGAAAGTGTTACAGTAATTTTAGGATTTTTATATTCGTTCATCACAACCTTTCTAAGAATTATGACTGTTTTATGACTTTCGTATGTGGTGTACTCCATTATTCAAAGGCCCATTAAATTTACCCGAGGTCCTTTAAATAACCCTGAACTGTTTCTCTTTAAATGTGAGCAATGAATCTACGAGTGATTAAGGGTTTATGTGGGGCATGTAAACATACTGAGTGATGGAATGAAAACAACCACACGTAGCCATTTGACAGATTGGCAGATAGATGAAGTCAGGTTGCTATAGAATCCTAGACCACCGAGCCCCTCCCTATTTGACTGCTGGAAGGTGGGTTTCAAAAATAAGAGTATGGAAAGCTCTAAAACACTGTATTATGACTACATGGATCAGCATTTGAATGGTTTAATTAAATGTGAGGTTGCCAAAACTACACACAATAAGATTAGATGAATCTTTTATTATCCCACGGGGGACGGTGAGTCATTGCAAAATGAGCGTATAGAGTAGAAAAAAAAAGAATGAACTCAATGCCAATGATCATGTAACAAAGAGGGCACACAAGAGATAAGAATAGTAATACATCATCAAACACATAAAGACGCAAATGTGACAAGATGTGCAAATGCACATTGTTATTTTTCCAAAACAGATTTCCAGGAGTTTATTCCTCTGGGAAATCAGCTTGGCCTTTTACCTTATAATCACCACTTTCTTGTAACCCAAGCACACAACTGAACACAAGGGAGCCAGTGAAAAGGCTGTGGCTCATCATGGAAAATAGTGTGCGACCTTCATGGGAGGTTATGACAGATATCCACCCCCGTACAGTGAGATAAGGGATTTCTTTGGACTCTTTATTTAACACCAGCCATTAGCAGTCACTTGTATACCCACCCCTCTGTCTCTGTCTCTCTCTCTCCTTCCTCACGCCTTTCCACCCTCTTCCCGTTCCATCCCCCAAACCTTCCCTCTCATCACCTGTGTGGGAGGCACAAAGCCAAATCCACTCAGCTGGAATTAAACTCACTGGGCCCATACAGATTGTACTGCTGCTCTTTAATCACTCACTCACACACACACACACACACACACACACACACAAACACACACACACACAAACACACACACACACAAACAGTAGTGCCCAGTGAGAGAATGGTGATTTGGGACTGCTCACATGATACGAAGTAGAAATGGGCATACACACTGTCCACACACACATTTACTTTTACGGGTGATCGTATTCAATTCTCAGATACAGGAATTAGATATGATGACGTGTGTTGCAGGTCACTTTTAGCAAACTATATATTATTAGTTCACAAGAAAAGAAGGCACTTTCAACCGAATTAAAATAACGCAGTTTATTGTAAACAGGAAATTATGTAAAAAAATTGGCTCTAGGTTCTAGGTGAACATTTCACACAATATAGATGTCTCACTCTTTTGTGTGGCTTAAAGAAAGAGGGGGACATGGAGAGGAGGGAGAGGGGAGGAAAGCGTGAGAGAAGAACACGGTGAGAGACAGATGGATGAGAGGATGTTAGATACTGGGAGGTATTGGCAGATGGATGGAGATTCAGGCACCGTCTCACTTGTTCACTCTCTCTCTCTCTATCACTACCGAAATTAAGTTATAGAGACCTCATTTTAGCCAGTTTGCATAAAGTACACAAGAGTACAAAGGAGGTCACGTTATCAGTCGTGTCTGTCTGTCTATTAGCAGGATATCTCTAAATGTTACTGTCGGACTTCAGTGAAACTTGGTCGTTAGTTAGAACAATTGATTTGTTTTGGTCAAAATCTGGATCAAAGAGCGCATCGAGGAATTTCAACATAGGACAAAACTTTGAGTATTTTTTCAAAAAATAATCTGGAGGACAGACATTTTAGCCTACATAACCTGAGGTGGTCTCCCAATGGAGGGACGTTATGGCCATGGCGAAGGAACATGCTGTCTCTGCCTATTCTGTCATGAAATTAATCCTTAATGATTAATGATCATCAAAATCATCAAGCATTTTGATTTAGATTTTCATTTGTTAGATTAAGTCGAAATCTTTGTACTTCTTTAATGCTATTATTATTCTACTGTTGCATAGTTTCTAAATGTCTTATTTTATTACTGCTGATCTGGGAAGTGACCTTGAATTGAATTAATAAAAACAGTGCAATGCTGATCATTGCACTGTTTTTATTTTCCTAATAATAATAATAATAATAATAATAATTATTATTATTATTATTATTATTATTATTATTATTATTATTAATAATATTAATAATAATAATAATAATATTGTGATTAACTTGTATTGTAATTAGCAATTAAAATATAATATTATCATTATTATCCTATCCCAAATG